>JBAMBE010000312.1:312500-427500 GCA_037043585.1 Drosophila mimica | reverse complement strand
TCGGAAATGAATTATTAATGAATGTGAATATTCACTCAGTACTCACACTCATTGTGTTGCAGTGTGAGTCACATTCATACGTTATTTTCAGTTCAATTTTCGCTGTGTTAAATTCGAACTGTGAACTTCATTTGCAGCATTCGAAAATGTTGGTGAATTTTATTGGTTTAATTTATATTTTAACATATTCGAAATAAGATCTTTAAGTTCGTATTCGATACAAAAGATTACCAATCTTTTATAGTTGGCCTATAGCTCTTTCATCAAACCTAATTCTAACTCCTCAATTGAGGAGTAAAAATCCACTTGAATTTTAGAAATTTACCATACTTTTGTCGCCATGGGTTTCTCATCGTATTATTTAGCAAGTAAATTTCTAAAATTTATGGTTGTGGCTTTTGAAAAATCGAGGCATTTCCTAATTTCAGGGTGAATTTTTTCAAAAATTTAGGAAAAATATGTTTAATTTCCAGGGTATTGTTTTCTGTGTGTGTGTACATTGAATCTGCTCGGATGTGCTTTGAGGTTTTTTCTTATATATTTTTTATTTGTTTTTTTTTTTCAACAATTTAGTTTTCCGATATTTTAAAATTTATACAGAGTTCTCTGAAACCATATAAAACTGGAAGTTTTCGTTTGGTTTATTATGATAAATAATAACGTATAAGGTTACTGGGTATGTGCTAGTCGTGCACTCTCGACTAGAGCACTGTTAGCCATTTATGATTGCTGTTCTTGCGGTTGGCGGTTGTCGGTTGTCGGTTGTCGGTTGGCTGACAACACCAGTCAACTACCATAAATCATTTCTCACTCACTCATCCATCTCTCTCTCTCTCTCTCTCTCTCTCTTTCTCTTTTCTCTCTTACTCTGCTGGACTTGTCTGTGTGCGCAGCGTGGGATATTGGCAACTCGGTGCAGGACGCGTTTGTCATTGCCGTGGAGGAGCACGCAAGGGAACGTCTGCAACGGTTGGCGGCCTTGAATCGTGTTACGCCCGTGGACATCACACAGCTGTCCAGAAAGGTAAGTTCCAAACAAACCAAAACAACGGTTTACGCATCGAATTTAGACTGCTAAATTGCAATCCCAAAAATCAATAAATGAGCCTCACTCTGCCACAGCCCACAACGCAACCCACCAAAGAGAAATTCAAATAGCCAGAAGCTGATTTTTTTCATAAACCCTTAAATTATGTGGATTACAGATTGAAAATAAAATATTTTTAATTTATAATTTAAGGTATTTATTAATTTAAGTATTTCAAACTGTGTGTTACAGATTCTATTCGTTTTTTTTAGATTTTATTCTCTTTTTGCTGTTACATTTGAATTACTTTTCATTATTGCTCATCTCTATTGGATTCAGTTAAAAATATGTTTTTGCTTTTAGCCATCTGGTTGAAATATGTTTTAGCCTTGACATTAATTAAGTTTATAAATATTTATCTGCACTTATTCCAAGTATCTAAATGCCTTTGACTTTTGTGCATGCAAGTCATGAAAAGGTATTTCTTGTGAAATGATTACTTACTTTGTAAAGAGCATAAACAATTTTCTTAATTTATTTAATTGATTATTTTGTCCTCTATTAAGCAACTTCTTCATCAGTCTTAAGTAAAATATATTATTTCTGTATGAATTAATAATGGTCCATCAAAATAACTTCATTGTTGATGTACGTATTAAAAGTGGTTTGGGTTGTGTTGTGTTAATGAAGTCAAAAGTATTCAAAAGCTAAGAAGTGGAATACAAATAATATCTAGATTCTAGGTGGATAGTTTTGATCTCATCATTTTGTTTCTGAATGAATGTTTTTGATGTTTTTTTGCTTTGTTTGTATTTTCTTTATTTGCACACATAACAGCTGAATGAATATAATTTTATTTTCAATCCAAAATTACCAATCATTGCGATCAATCAATTTCAGACCAGGCTAGTGAAAGTTGCATAAGGCAAACTAGTTCGCGTTGAAACAGACACACAGACAGATGGACAAACTGATGTTGAACATGGAATGTACACTTCGAGAAAAACCATGTTATTTCCCCCATAAAATTGCGACCACATTTGCTGATGGTTTGGACATCATTTTATCAATATTCTGACATTCTTGAATGTCTACTGTATGTAAATAAATATATATAAACTCGAGATACTATGTTACAATCTCGCAAAAGATTTCATCAATTTTATGGAAACCAGTCACCAAAGCTTGTAGAGAATATTTGAGAAATCCTTTCTCTTCAAGATCAGGTCGGTGACAAAGGATTCTACGCAAAGCTTTGGTTTATGTTCGGTGCCAAATTTAGGTGTTTTTTATCATACATGAAATCTGAAGGGCTAAGAAAATATAAACGTTGAATTTTCAAACCATTTCCTTCTAAAGTTGACACCTTATCAACCTCACTTTAAATACCGCCAAACCATTGAAAAAGGATCCAGTTTCCTTTATAATTTTATCGATAACTGCCTCGGTTTCGAGCATATCGGAACGAATCGATAGCAATTAAGGACACATTTGTGAAGAAACAGCCTTCAAAAAGGAAACACAGTTCTTGTTAAATTAAACATATATTCAAAAGCATAAATATTTTTATATTTGTATTTTAATATTTATCAAGGAAAAATATAAGTTTTCTGGTTCAATGCAACAATATTTAATATAGATTATTTGAATTCCTCTTAAATTTTTTTTGCTGTCCGCCTCGACTCATATTTGAAGAGGAAACATTTTTACAGAGCCAAGTAAAAAGTTGAATTTCCAATTCAATTTATGTGGTAGTTTTACAACACCCGAGTAAACACACACACACGCACACACATACACACACTCTCACAGACATATATATATATATATATATATATATATATATATATATATATATAGTAGTTGTCAATATTTATGCCATGCAGTCAGCTCAGATGAAAGCAGCTTTTAACCAGCCACATTTAAGCCACGTCGCGACAGTGGACTGAACTCTTTGACCAACGTACTGAAAGCATGTGGAAAAAGTCGCAAATTTAATTAAAAATTCAACAAACACGTAGAACAACAACAACAACAACAGCAACAGCAACAACAACAAAGGCAAAAGTCAAACAGACAGAAAAATAGAAACTAAAAGTGAAACATTCGTTGCATAAGTTTGCAAACAAAACGCTCGCGAAGTAGAAGATGGAAATACACACACACACACACACACACACACACACACACACACACACACACACACACACACACACACACACTCACACACACACACACACACACACATACACACATTGACAGTAGACAACAACGAAAACAAAAACAAACACAATTTTACAAAAGAAACAGGGATTTCTTGAGTCGTAAAAGTGTTTAACTTGAAAATATCCTGCAACCAGTTTAACTGAAATATAAATCGATTAGTGTGTAATCAATATCGATTTATATTTGTATATTATGATTTTTTATCTTTGAGTTTGTGGAAGGAGATGGTCTCCGATTCCATAAAGTATATATATTCTTGATCAGCATCGCTAGTCGAGTCCCTCAGTTTTGAAGAAATCTTAATAAAACTTGATGCAGGTTGCACAACCGGATTGAATACCTATATCCTATAACTATCTTGGTAAAGATTGGTTAACTTATCCGTGTTATTTTGCCAAGCAAATTATAAACATCTTACCACTATATCATAAAGATTTCATACGAGAATAACCTATAATTACACTCTGATGTCACGAAGGAAGGAAGGTTGGAGTTGAAATCGATAATATCGATAGTGCAAATCGATAAACCACAGTTTTAAAAGCTACATTTTTAAAGCGAAGTTCCTTTGCCACCTGATATTTGCTGGTATTAGAGTATTTCACAGTCGGTTACGCTCGACTGCAACATTCTCACTTATTTACAAAGCTTCCTTTGAGGGTTTCTTAAACATCCTGCCGGAAACATTCAAGATTTCATATGTCACTTTAAATAATACCATTAAAAGTTGTCCAACTGTTTTGCGAACTCATAAATCATAATAAATTTCATGAATTTGTGAAATCAACAGCTGATTTAATGTAGCAAGTTGAACATTTATTTGTATTTTTTTTTTTTGATTAAAAGTTTTGTAATTGATTTAAATAATAAATCACTTGCTATCAGCCATCAACTATCAATCAACGACGAGTGGCAAGTTAATGCTTTATTTAAACACGTATCGGCCCAAATTAATCTGGCCAAGTCACAGTCGGCTTAATTTTGATGTCTGGTCAACCGGTTATTGGTGAATCCGAATTATTATGAATTATTATCAGTAGCCAGTTCACAGGATGCCATCTCAGTTCTTGGCTCCATCCGGTTGCTGGTTCCTTCTCGACCAGCTAACTGATGAGCCGGTTACCCACACTGGCCACACGCTGCAGCCACCGACTGCTTATTCGCACTCATTGCCAATAATCCGAAGAAAAAAATGTGCGACTAGCAAATACCCTGCACTCAAAAAACCCACTCATTTCTTGTAATTTTTTTGTGTTTCTTTTTCTGTTGATTAAGGAATGTTTGTTTCACAAAATTGTTGGAAAATACAAAACAAATTGTGGCATTGAAATTTATCATGTTTTTCGGGAAAAGTCATTGCTAATTTATGTATTATTACTCTCACTAATTTTCTTTTATAATTTTGTCCATTTAAAATGGGTATTTAAGGCTAATTGATTAAAACGGTCATTAGAGACGCGTGCGTAGGAGTTAAAGAAGGAGGGAGGGAAGGGGTGAGGGGAGAGATTGGAAGCAAGTTGAAAGTGCACCGAGAGATGGTTTTTGTGAATTGGGTTTGAGTATAATTGGATTGGTTTGATAACCGCAGCAATAACCAATCACACAAGTATGCATGTGTGTGTGTGTGTGTGTGTGTGTGGGTGTGTGTGTGGGTGTCTGGGTGTACATATATGCATATGTGAATATATACATACATAGATATATGCATTTACCCTTATTATGCACATTTAATGTCGGCTGGCGAATTTGTCACAAAACCGTACAGTTTGGCAGGCACTGCATGGTGCTGGGTGCGGTCTCTACGCCAAAGTCAGACGTCGAATCAGCGACTGAGTTCGCCTTTTGTTAGACGCCCACAGACCCAGACTGACTGAGCGAGTATGTAAGACAGAGAGAGAGAGAGAGAGAGAGAGAGATATATATAGAGAGATGGGGATGTTGGCACACCTACGCACCGTTCAACAAAAGGTGTCTAAATTGTACAGTAAACACTCGCTACAAAATGTTTGCTGAATAGCATGAAAACATAGCAAACTGACTCGAACAACTCGAAATTGAAAAACTCATAATTTTACGGCATTTTCAACTACTACCAAAAATATATTCAACAATATTTTACTTTGTTGCATTAATTTCAGTTTCTGAGTATTTAATCATTTAGTGGTCATTCCTTGTTATCGTTCATTATGCTGGCGTTCACTGTACTATATTGTGTATATTAATAATGCAGATTTGATTAGGCGGGCCAAAGCCCAGTTCTGGGAACAGGCGTGTTTGCGTCCGGATTAATTTGGCTGGCTTCACTTAAATGAATTTTGATTGATTTGCATATATGCAAATAAAGCAACGGCGATTTCAGAGTTTTCATTTATTATTGAAAACATTGAAGAAAAAGGATACAGCGATGTGTGTATGTGTTTGTGTGAGTGGAGAACAGTCAATGACAAAAATAACATTTTTTTCCCTCTTTTAATTACGCTTTTTCGTTCATATATAAAAATAAACAAATAAACGTTCAATCATTTTTAAAAAACAACCCAATATCAATTCATAACGAACATTTTTCTATAGCTTTATTTTATATATATATTTATTAATAATGCCAACTAATATAAAAAAAAAAATTATATTAAGTTAAAATGCAATTTAATATTTTAATTTCAATTATAACGAATAATTTATAAGATAAGATTTTAATTGGCTACTTATTGTTGCATTTTGTGGCTACTTAAAAATAAAAACCAATCAAGCCAAAAAATAAAATTAATAATGAAAATTAGTACAGTTACAATCTTAGACTTTTTTGGAAGGTAATTTAGTCATGATGCGATAAACACTTTTCAAATAAAGGAGATTTTGTTTTCGATTCGTTGTGGTATGTTTTTGTCTCAGTGCAATTGATATATTGACTGCATTCGATATCATTGTGCATGTTAATCGATTATTGAATGGTCCAGTTAATAATTGTGCAAGTAATCGATAACATTGAAACCAACTAACAAGCGATATAATGATTTATTTAGTATCGATAACAAATTGATCTAGCGATAATTGATAAATCATTTTCGATATTTGATTTTCTTCCTCTCTCTGTCTCTCTCCACTTATATTTTGCTTTCATCCCACTCTCTTTCTCTCTCCCTATCTACGTGTCTCTCTCTCTCATTTACATTCACCGTTGTCACGTGTGATGTGGAAATTGCAGCTGCAGCAATCGAAAAGCGGCACTGTTCCCAGCCAAAAACAGGACCTGAGCTTCCTCAACGAATCGACGCCGATTTATGTGACGTCATTTAGCAGCAATCAAATCACCTGCAGCAGCGCCACAATGACAACAGCAACAGCGGGTGGCCCCATCAGCGCACCATCCCTGGCGCCAACAACGGCGACGACAACAATGTCAACACCATCGGCAGCACCGTCGGCGGCATTGGTTAGCGCCGCCGTTGCAGCTGCCACAGCGGCAGCAGCAGCAGCAGCGACAGCAACAGCGAGTGCAACAGGCGATCGACCGAACAACAACAGCAACAGCACCACAACAGCGGCTATTGTTGGTGCAACGGCAGCAGCAGCAGCAGCAGCGGCAGCGACAACAGCACTCAAACATGGACAGCCAGCAGCAGGCGCCAGCAGCAGCAGCAGCAGCAACAAGACGAGCAGCGCAACTGGTCACATCTATCAGACGAGCCATGCCCAGCAGCAACAATTGCAGCAACTGCAGCAACAATTGGCAGCGGCTGCAGCCACTGGAAAACCGTTGCAGGCAAAATCATTGCTGGCGAGCAGCTTGCAACATTTGGCCGAGGAGGTGGACGACGATGATATGGATGATGATGATGATGATGTCGATGGTGCCAACTATTGTGGCATCACCTACATCAGCTACAACAACAAGCACGCACAGCTGCCGACAACAACGCTTCCAGCAACAACAACATTGCCAGCGGCAGCAGCAACGCTGGCAACAACAGCAGCAATACATCAGCAGCGACAATTGCAGTTGCAGCCGTCGTCGTTGGGCGGTGATGTTGTTACTGCAACTGCTTCTGCTGCTGTTGATGTTGGTGCTGCTGCTGCTGCTGCTGCTAGTGGTGGTGGTGGTGTTGGTGGTGTTGGTATTGGTGGTGGTGCACATTTTGTTGATGCACAAACATCAACATCGCCGCTAACATCAGCAACAACAGCTGTTGGCGTTGGCAAGACGAGCATTGTGACAGCGGCAGATATTGCATTGCCGATGCGTTGCCACAGTGGAGCATCCGTACATGGAACGACAACGCCCAAAACCGAATACTCGACGGCCATTTCGAGTGGGCAGCTGCAACAGGCGTTTGCCGAGTTGCAACAGCACCAGCACACCAGCGGCATCAGCAGCAACAACAACAACAGCATCAACATCAACATCAACAGCAGCAGCAGCAATATTGGACAGCAACATTTACTTTTAAGCAGCAACAATAACAGCAATAATTGCAGCAGCAACATCATTGGGACGTCCGCTATGAAAAATTGTGATCTACTAATATCGAATAATTTGTATCCACCGAGACGAGAGGTGAGGTGGCAACAATTGTTGTCGTTGTCGTTGTCGTTGTTGCAACATTGTCTGTTGCACATTTTCGTTTCGTTTCGTTTCGGTTGGTTTTATTTCGTTTTCGGTCAGATTTTTGTGATTCTTCTGCTTGATTTGTTTTAAGTTCCAATCATTTAGCTAATAGACACTAACTCACTCTTTTCCTCTCTCTTTTTTTGTCTCTCTGTTTGTCTCTGTCTGTCTCGCAGTTACTAACTACGCTTAAGGATGACGTCATCGTGCACCAATCCAGCGAAGGCCTTGGCCTTTCCCCATACAACACAACAGCAGCAGCCACAGCAATAGCAGCCACCGGCAGCAATAACATAACCACCCAGCAACAGTTGCTCAGCGGTGCTGCCGTCTTTGAACTGCAACAACAACAACTTCAGCAACTACAACAGCAGCAGCAACTGCAACTGCAACAGCAACAAAACAGTCCCACAAGTAGCATATCAAAAGGAAGAACTGAACTTTTACTGGGCGATCAATCGCTGCGACAAGATCCAAGGTAAGTTCTCAGTACATCTTAACTCTAATATAAGCCTACTAGAAATACGTCTAATTATTTTTATAATCCAATTATTTGTTTGTTGTAAGTAATCATCATACTTAGTTCTTATTATGACAAACTTCTTAAAATGCTCTTGAAATTTCAACAGAAAATTTATCAGCATGAGACGGATATAAGCATAAATAAAATAGACATTTGAAATCGGTTTCGTTTTGATAATTTTAGGTCATGTTTGATGGAAAGTTGCCAAAAAGTAACGCCACAAATGAAATATGTAGAATTAATCTTTCGATGAAATTTGGGCAATTATTAAAAAAATTAGAAGCCTTTGCCTTTGAAATTGTGGAATTTATTGCTATCGGAAATCGAAATGTATCGATAATCGAGAAACGCAGGCAGTTATCGATATAATAAACTTTATCAGAGCCTGGTATATGAGAACCTAGATTCCAAAAAGTCTCTAGCTCTGATAGTCTCTGAGATCCGCGTGTTAATACAGATGGACAGTTGGATGGACGGACGGACATGGCTATATCGACTCTGCTGTTGATCCTGATCAAGAATATATATACTTTATGGGGTCGTAGATGCTTTCTTCTGCCCGTTACATAAATTTGCACAAAACCATTATACCCTTTTGACCCATTTTTAATGGGTTAAGGGTATAAAAACTGGGTTATTGCAATTGTAATCTATCTTTTTTGCGTATTTGTGAGTCGAATTTTTTTTATATATATTTAAAAATTGGAACTAAATCAAATTTCAAATAAAATTAAAATTATAAATAAATTAAAAAATACTAAAATATTTATAAGATTTTTAAGATTTCTAAGAATTCTGGAGTAGAAAACTAAATGGTCCAACATTTGTTGCATGATTGGGGAAAACCCAGCAAAATCCAATCAGACCAAAAATAATTAGTAAGAACTAGTTAAGATCCACCACATGTATATGCGAACAAGTTAATCACTAGAAATGGAGGACTCCGAATTGATTGCATGATATAGTTTATTATAATCATTGCAGAGTACTCGAAACGGTTCATGCAAGGAATAGTTTGTAGAACAACGATTAAGAGAAAGTGGGAAGAAATAACGAGACTGTCTAGAGGGTACAGAACAATTTATTTATTTCATCAACGCAGCTGAGTCGATTTCGTCCTTAAATAATTTTACTACAAACATAACTCCTAACATAACACGACGGTTAGATAAGGAGGGAAGGTTAATAAGAAGAATCCTATTTGTGTATGGAGGCAATACACCTCAGTCAAAACGACGTAGCGCAAAAAGTAAGAACCTCTTTTGCACAGATTCCAATCTACTTTGGTGAATATGATATTGCGGATCCATATTCCAGAATTGGACGTACAAGAGAAGTAAAAAGTAACTTGGTCGTATAAGGGTCATCAAACTCCTTTGACCAACGCTTAATAAAACCAAGAATTTGAAAAGCTTTATTGACAGTGAATTTAATATGCTTATCAAATTTAAGCTTGTAATCAAGAAGTAAGCCTTAATCGTTAACTTCATTCAGTCTATCAAGTGGCATCCTATCGAGCGTGTAACCATCATTAAGAGTGATACGATAAAATGACATGACTTTACACTTTGAGCAGTTCAAATTGCGCAGATCATCAGCTTGCATTTTATTCTGAAATCCTTTGATCACAAGTGAAGTAAATTCAAGAATGTTAGTGGTAGTAGACCTACATTTCACAAAACCATGCTGGAATGGTAAAATAATAGATCTACATAAGTGTTGCAGTTGAGTTGTTACTATTTTCTTAAATGCCTTAGGTATTGCGGACAATTTGCAAATACCCCTGTAGTTTTTTACATCGGACTTTGAGCTATTTTTATGGAGGGGAATAATAAAGAATTCCTTTCAAATAGCGGGAAAACGACAAGTATCAACAGACAAGGTAAATAATTTTAGTAAATGTTTGCAAATAGACTCAGAAAATTACTTAAGTACACTTCCTGGAACTCCATCAGGACCTGGCGGATACCCAAGCTTGATTGAGTGTAGGTCTGCAAGAAGTGATCTCAGGACCAAGAATTGCAATTAGCTCTTTGTACAGGATAGGGATATGGTAAGTTTGAGGAGAAGTAGAGGTAGTAGAGGAATAAGTAAATTGAAAATATTCAGCACACAGATCGGCAGAATCCTGATCATCTTTTGCTTCCGTATCTTCATAAAAAACAAAGTTTACAAGTTTTAAAAAGTTATAGAACAGATATCTTTTTATTTAACTAAAATGAACGCAAAGCTAAATCAAAAGTCAATTGGACTCTGAATGAATGAAAATTTATATTTAAATACAAATACATAAATAATAAATAACGCTTCTAATCGAGCTGATATCAAAGCAAATTGTTGATTAAAACTGTAAATGGCAAGAATTAATTGTACGCCCCACAGTTGGGGAGTCACTGTGCCTGCGCTAAGAATTAAAGCGGAAAAAAGTGTTGCCTACGCAGCAGGCGTCGCTTTAAAATGTTCAATGCTTGTCCAGTGACTCTCGCACAAGTCGAATGCGTTTTGTGAATGCATGTGTGTGTGTGTGTGTGTGGTGTGTGTGTGGTGTGTGTGTGTGTGGTGTGTGTGTGTAAAAGTTATTTTTGTTTGCTTCTCTATTTGCCAAGCATTTATTACCGTTTCGCCAGCAAGGCAACCTTTTGCAATCCTACGTCTTCGTCTTTGCTTTCTTTCTCATTCTGCGCCATGGAATTACCAAAGAATAGCTCTCTCTCTCTCTCTTTCTCTTTCTCACTTTCTCTTCCTCCTCTCCTCAGTCTCTCTTCCTCTTTCTCTGTGTGTGTGCGCGTGTATATGTGTTGTTTTTATGACTGCTTATTTATTTACTTGGATGGCTCGCTGGGTTTTCCAGCTGGCTGGCTTGTCCTCGTCCTCGTCCTCGTCCACGTCCTCGTCCACGTCCTCGTCCTCGTCCTCGTCCTCGTTTTCGTTCTCGTCCTCGTTCTCGTCCTGCTTGTCATACACTCATTCTGCATTCGCAGATATTTTTCACACATATTTTTTTTTATTATTATTCTGTTCGCCGTGCTTTTCATCTGCAGGTATTTCGTTTGATTGTGTTTGTGTTACTGTCTGTCTGTCTGTTTTTTTGTCCTTGTCCGGGACTTGTGTGTGTGTTGTTGCTCTTGTTGTTGTTGTTGCCTCCTCTGACTTTGGCTCGGTTGCAATTTCACTGGCCGACCGCCCGCCCGCCCATCAGCATCGACCATCACACAACCAGTTACCCGTTCCCGTTCCCGTTCCCGTTCCAATGCCCCCATCAGCGAATTCTGCTCACTGCCCGCCCGGTGGCCTGTCGAGGAGGGAATCGCCACGCGCGCTCTCATTTTACACTCATTATTAATTAACGAGCTATTTTTCACACCCTGCGCTGCATATTTATATATTTTAAATCGATTTTCCTTGAAAGCGGCTTCGTTCACTTGTTGCTCAAGAAAATTGGTATAAATTAAACTCAATTTCAGCTTCAACATGCTGTGTCTTAACTCATTGAGCAAGCTTCAGCTTTTAAAATGCTCCCAATGAATGTGAATATTAAGTTATATTTTCGAATCATATATGAATACAGTCTGAGCTAAATATCAATCAGCAAGTTAAGATAACAGCGCTACCCATTCTAAGAAATAAAAAATATGCATAAAAGATCTAAAAGCCCCCGTCCGGATTATAAGGGAAGTACTCTTGCTACGATAAGCATTGTGACGTCTGCTCTTTAAAGTAGGGATACAAGTTCTCATATACGTAAATGATGTACAAAATAAGTAATTTTCATTTTATCAATAAGCTTTTCCAGATTCGCGACTATCGAAATAAATCGCTTTCCAGTCGCATTCAAAAAACAATTTTAAAGATGTATCTTTGCAATCGACAATCTGTACATAGATCTGAACATAATATCGATCTTCAAGATCTTAAATATCACGTATCGTATATTCTATTCTACCAGTTAGCACACTTACGATGGGTAGAGTCTTGGCTGCAGTGTATCTGTTAGTCGAGCGCACTCGACAATAGCATTCTTACTTTGCTTTTGTAGTGTGATTTATGAAAATAAATGCATTTTACTTAAGTTATATTTTGATAACAATCGAGTTTGCTATTTTTTTTATACTATTATATCAAAAAGGTATAATAGTATATTGGTTTTGTTCAATGTCCGTCATGCTGTCCGTCCGTCTGTCTGTCTGTCCGTCTGTATGAACGCGCGTTGGTAGGTTGTTGGCGAGGTCCTTCAAAGATCGGCATGTGCCACGCCCACCTCCAACACCCCCATCACCCACGCCCCTAAAATTTTTAAATGGCAGTTTTTGAGTAGGGAACGTCAAATTTGGTAGGTAAATTACTGAAAGTCGCCTTTAAGAACCGATAACAAATTTGTGTTGCCACGCCCACACCTGCGCCTATAATCGACAATTCCGATTGTAAATCGATAACTCCGTATATCTCCGAAAACTTTAAAGATAGAGTAACCAAACTTGGAAGGTAATTTAATGGTAACCTCCTCCAAGGATTGTCATATCAATTTTTGGACCACGCCCACAACCGCCGCTCCCAGGAACTTCGTCCCTATACATTTAAAATGCGCATATCTGCCGTAATTTGCAAGCTAGAGTCGCAAAATTTTGATGGTATGTTACTGGTAACTCCCCCAAAGACCGATAAAAAATTGGATAGCCACGCCCACTACAAGAAGGTAAATTACTAAGATCGAACTCCAAAATTTTTGGACCACGCCCACTCCCGCCCCCAAAACCGATAAATGCCCATATCCCCGCAATTTAAGTTAGTTAGTTACCAAACTGGGTAGGAAGACTATTAGGAAACTTCTCGATAATTTTTTTGGGCAACGCCTACTCCCGCCCCTAAAGTCTGGAAAAGCCCATATCTCCGGAATTTAAGAGTGAAAGTAGATTATACAATTTTTTGTGTCTGCTCTCCCCGTGTAATTCTGCTCTTTATTAGTAGAGAATTAACAGAATAAATTCCCATTCAAAAAGGCAAACTTGGACAGTATTTCTTGACTGCACATTAATTATGGTAAAATAGTATTTCGCTGTCGGTTACTTCCGACTGCAACATTCTAACTTGTTTCTTATTACAAGTGGCATTTTGATGAATATATTTCTATATTTAATTCATTCGCTTTTGCAAGTAAATAAAGGCTATTGAATAAATGCAAATATTAAGATTAAGTTTGCTGAAATTGTTGGCAAACATTATCAGAAATAGCAAACTAAGTTTTATTTCTTTAAAGATGTTGGTTTGTCATTACTTTGATTATTTGCAAATTGGTGGAATAAAAAACATTTCATTTTTTCATGGGCAATTTTAATTATGAATTCACTTGTTGCACTCGCATCCGATTTGAATGTTTGAAGCGACCGAAAAGAAAAAAACAGAAAGGAAAACTGCTGACTAATCAGTTGCAGACGACAGTGACACTGGAAATGGCCAAGATGACAAAAGCAACAGAAACAGCAACAGCAACAACAACAACAACAGCAACAACAACGATGATGACGACGAAGACGCTGTCACTTGAATGCAACACGAACGGCGCACTTCAATGTGCCGCATTATTTATGGCTATCACTGAAGTCGTTTTTGTTGCTGTTGTTGCAGTTGTTGCTGTTGTTGCAGTTGTTGCTGTTGCTGCTGTTGTTGTTGCATTGCTGTTGCTTTTGCTGTGCATTTGACAGGCTGAAAAATTGTCATTCTATGATGGGCTCGGCTCGGTTCGATTCGGCTTTCAGCCCGGTTCGGGTCAACTCGGCTCGGCCCGACACGCAGCTCGCCTCGGCAATCAGCTTTTCTTGGATTGGCTTGTCTTGACTGGGCCCGGATTGGCATTGAAATCCGATGACAGCAAGCATCGATGCTGCTGACATTTGTCTTTGGGCTGGGATTTCTGAATCGGCTTTTGGGTTTGGTTTACGTTTTGCATTTGCGTTTCTTTTTCGCCTCCGTCTCTGGTCGGTTAACGTCGCGGGGGCAACAATTAGGGCGACAACAGCAACAACAAGAATGTCAAATGTAATAGGTCTGTTTACTTGTTGCTTCACTTGAACTTGCTACGTACTGTAGGTGTGCATAAAGTAAAGTATTTTTAAGTATTACTAAAGCTTGACTAGATTTGGATGTGAATCAGATTTGATTATCCTCAAGCTCTATTTTTCTAAGATTGAATTATTCATCGATCGAAAGAGAAAATCTTGCAATTTGAATCACAATTTCGAGATTTCTTGTTTCAGACAATTAATCGATGGAAGCTTGCAACACAGCCAATAACGTCTTAAATCGCACGCGATGCTGTGGAAATGTTGTTGCAAGCCTCTAAAAACTGAAAACTGAAAACTAAAACGGTGGCCTGCGCAACTTTAGTTTGGAATTTGTCGCCAGTGGTGGGGAAGGGGCGGTGCAAGTGTGTGACAGGCATGTGTCGATGCATAAATATCTTTCACATGCCAGCCATGTAGCCATCATCGCGTTGATTGCTTTTCCGGCCCAAATCCATGCCCACCACAACCAAAACGTAGACCAAGAAACCCAGTCAACCTCGAAGCTCGCTTGGCATTCGGAATGCGAGGCACGCGCAGGCGCAGCATTTTTGTGGCAAATGTTGAGGTAGGACCGTATATCCAAGTGACTGTGGCTATTGCTGCTGCTGCTGCTGTTGGTGATGGCCACTTTCCCATGTAGCCATGGAAAATCAATTACATTTACAAGTTTACCGCTGCTGGGCATCTAAAAAAAAAGTAGAAAAAAATTAAAAAGGAAAAGGAAAAGGAAAAAGAAACAAACATAAGCGAGAGCGCGCCTTGTAATTAAAACATTAATTTCCTGTCGTGTTATAAGACGAATTCTCATGATGCCTAGCAACAACAACAACAACAACAAACACCCACGTTGTGGCAGAGAGACAGGGAGTGAGAGAGAGGGAGAGGGAAAGGGAAAGGGAGCGGTAGAAAAAACGAACGCAGGCAGAACGTAAAATAAAAAAGGCAAACAGAGCGCAACAAAAGCATAGAGGAAAAGATAGAGAAAGAGAGAGAGAGAGAGAGGGAGAGAGGGAGACGGATAGCGAGAGCAAAGAGTGCTGCAGTGCTTGAACTTTTTTTTTTTGCAAAGTTATGTGGAATATGTATAAACTAAATAAAAAGCGCAAAAAACCTTTTGTGAGAATATGCACAAAATGAAAACATATTTGTCTTACGGCACTGCAAGTGCAACTGTATATGTGTATATATGTATGTATGTATGTATGTATGTATGCGTGTGTGTTTGTGCATTGCTACTTGGTAACTTGAGATAAATCCGTTATAACTCTTGGCAACTGGGCCGCAGCAGAAAATAAAAGCAAAGCATCAAATGATGACCGTGCAGGCCATATGGAAATACGCGTTATACGATACAAACACACACACGGCACACACACACACACACATACACATACACATACACATACACATTTATATGTACCACAAGCATGCATTGTTGTTGTTGGCTGATCATATCTTTTGAGGATGCTTTGCTGCTGAGAAAACAAAAACAAAAAAAGGTAAAACTCAACTGGCGACGTGTCTTTTGTTTTGTTTTCTTCTGTTTTGCTTTGCTTAGCCTTAGCTTTGCCCTTGTCCTCTCTGTGTCCTGTAAGCTAACTGGCCACAGTATGTCAAGAAAGTGTTTTCACACTTAAACCAAACTATCCACTTTCCACAGCAATTGCAAAAAAAAAAACGCAAACAAACAAAAAAAAAGAAAGAGAAAAAGAAAAAGAGCAGAATACAATTAGGCCGTCGAGCCTGTAGACGAATCTGCAACACTGTGCGGCAAGCAATATTCGATCAGATTTAGTAGTAAATTTAAATTCATATGTATGTACATACATGTACATGTATGTATGTATGTATGCATTATGCGCTCTGTTCACAATGCGTTAATTATTTGTGTTACCTGTGCGTTGCTCTTCTCTTTTTCTTTGCTCTCTCGATCTCTCGCGCTCTCTTTGACTGCGGCACAGGCAAACAACAACAACAAAAAATACATACAAGTAACTGCGTATGTATGCGTGTTGATTATTTGTATGTGCGTGTGTGCGTGTGTCTGTATATGTTTTGGGAATCTTTGTTGCTGTGTCGCTTTGAGGCTGCGTCTGTTAATGTTGCCTTTGGAGCTGCGCGCGCCAATCAACGCCAGTTGTTGTTGTTGTTTCCTTTGGGCAACGGCCGCAGTCGCCGCAGCATACGTGCATACATAGCTGACTGTTGAGTCACGCACACACAAACACACACTAACACACACACTCACACACACACACGGTACAAACACACCTTTTGTTCTTTTGTATGCTGCCAGGTATTAACAACAGGCTTAACTTCATACATACAAACATAACAAAACATACACACACACACACACACACATGCTACGTTTATATGTATGTTTGTATACATGAACATGTGTACCTGCCTTCGCTGCCGGCGTCAACGTCAACGTTCGTTCGCTCGACTGCACTCACCTTACTTAAGAGACGCTGCTGCTGTTTGTTCTGCTTCTGCTTCTGCTTCTGCTTGTTGTTCCTCTTCATTCTGCTTTTGTTGGAATTCCTATTCCTGTGCTGTGCACAGCGCTTTAGCTTCGTTTGCTTCTCTTCTTCTCTCTGTTTTGTGCACTCTTCAAGCTACTACGCCTAGCGCAATTTGCCAAACCCATTGTTTGTCTGCCTCTTATGTATGTACACAGGTGTGTGTGCTTGTGTGTGTGTGTGTGTGTGTGTGTGTGTGTGTGTGTTTGCCTATTTATGTACATTCATATGTGTATATCCTTTAATACAAAAACGAAAAAGAAAACAGAAAACAGAAAAGCAGAAAACTTGTTCGCTTTGAGTGGTTCGCTTGAGTGTGCTGCACTTGCGCTGCGCTGCGGACAGGTACGACAACAACAAAAACAACAACTCTCTCTCTCGCTCTCGCTCTCTTAGGTGGCTCAGTTCTCTTGTGCAGCAAAATCGCTGCTGGCGACGCTTTTGAGCCAGCGTTTTTCGTATTATGTTGGCGGCGCTCAGCTCGCAGGTTTTTAGTGTTTTCAGTCTATGGCTAACTTTGTGCGCAGAGACAGCTAAAACCGTTTTGTGTTGTCGCGTCTCGTGTCAGTTGCAAGCAACAAAAAAAAACAAAAAACAACAACAGCAAATGTGTAACTGTAAGCAGACCGGCACAATGACAAATTTTTAATAACAGTGATTAGTTTCTGTTTTTTTTTTTTGTTTTGCAATTACAATTGCAACAGCAGCAGCAACAACGTTTGTTTACCGTTAACTGCTGATCGATTGACAACAACAACAATGTTGGCCAGTGTGTGTGTGTGCTGTTAAGAACCTATTAAATTATAATTAAGATTCCAAATTAACAACAACAAAGCAAAACGTTTCTTCTCTCCTGCACTACTGCTCTCTCTCTCTCTCTCTCTCTCCCCGCACAGCTACAGTTTTTTTTTTGCTATTTTTTTTGTAGTAATTTTCTTTGCAGTTGCATTGCCTTTTTTACCAGTTGCATTCACTGTGAGCTGTTTTGTGCACTGCATACAGCGTTGCCAGATCTGCATTGTTGTTGCTGTTGTTGGAATTGAAAATGTTTGTGCAAGTGAAAAACAAAAGTCGCAAAAACTATGCAATGTCTATAAATGTGTATGTGTGTGTGTGTGTGTGTGTATATGTGTGTGTGTGTGTGTGGTCAACATGCAACGTCAATGGCTACTGCAGCAATTGTTGTTGTTGCAACCGTAAAAGCAACAAGCGACAACAGCGAAAATTTCTTTCGAAAGTGCTGAGAAATTGGTCAAGCAACTTTTTACAGCGCATTGTTGTTGTTGTTGTTGTTGCTGTCGTAATTAATACCTTGGTCAATAAACAACAACAACAACAACAACAACAACAAGAAAACACAAGAAATAAATGCAAACGCTATCGGCAGCGATTTATTAATTTTCCCCCGACTGGAAATCGAGTGCGCTGCGCATGCGCAGAATTTTTTTGGAATTTTTCCTGCTGTTGTTGCAAACGTGTTTTATTTATTTTTTCTTTTATTTTGATTTCGATGTGTTTGTGATGAGCAGACAGAATCTGTAGCTGAAATGTGCCCAAGTTCAGGATAACAGAATACAAAACAAACAAGATAACAAATAAATAATAACAACAACAACGAAAACGAGAACAACTCAAAATGCGCATCCTGAAGCAATGGTGAGTGAATCTAAGACTCCCTCTCTCTCTCTCTCTCTCTCTTCCTCTTTCTCTCACTCTCTCCCTCTTTTTCTCTCTCTCTCTCTCTCTGTACTTAGCTGTGTATTGCTCTAGCACTTAGTTTGTACCTATTCTTGTGCTTTTGAAGATGACACATAACTAGCAGATACTTATTTAAATCTAACTTTATCTAATCAAGACTTGTATTGTTATACCTATGTGTGTGTGTGTGTGTGTGTGTGTATGCAAATTGTGTGCATAATACACATGCATGCATAACTCAGTCATGTCAAATCACCAACATTGTATCTGATAGATACTCGCCCCATTTCGTATGCATAACACGACAATGACAACAATCTGGCATTACGTACCTTAAATGAAATGCACTCGCACATACCAAAATAGTAGCAAGCAGCAGCAACAACAACAACAAAATGCACATATATATATATATATATATATATATATATATACATATATATATATACATATGTATGCATTATATAAGCAACGCAATTATCACATTCCAATCTATATAATTTGGACATCCAACATTTCACTTTATGAATTAAAAGATGGGGGAGAAGCAACAGTTTGAAGAAGGATGCAGGGAGTGAAGATGGCAAAAGCAATTCGATTACCGAGCAAAACAATTGCATGCAAGATTTTCATTGAATTAATTTTCCAAGTGCAGCAGGAGTAAAAACAGAAAGAGATGGCGATAGGTGGAAGGGTGGAGGTTTGGTTTGGGCTCCTCTTCCACAAACTTTTTACGACTACCTGGCATCTTTAGTTGCACCCAATAGTTCACTCGACCAAAACCGTAAACGTAACCGAAACCAAACCCGAGACCGGAGCCGAAGCCGGAGCCGAAACCACAGGCGAAGCCGAACGCACGAAGGCGAGCCACGCAGTCGTTATAAATATTTACCACACATACGTGATGTGTGTGCGTGACTTCAATCATGATTGAAACGCATTGGATTTGAAACACTCACACACACACACACTCATATACAGGTTTAACCTTCAATCAGATATGCAGATATGCACAACAAAGAAAAGCAAAGTAAAAATTAAAATATATTTTATTTTATATATATTTTATGATTCATATATAGTTTGAAAACTTTCTGGAAACTGAACATTCCACACTTGTGTGGTTATTGTGGCATTTGTATCTATGTATCTATGGCTATGGCGATGCCACAATCTAAAATTCATCTTTCTAACAGACCAATGATGCTGATCAAGAATATATATACCTTCCATGACTTACACATTGCTCAACAAAATTATGATAAACAAATTTATTATAATATATTTTATTTGTATGTGTATGTGTATGTGTATGTGTATATGGATAATAGGAAATAACAATTATCTTAGCTGAAGAAGAAGATGAAGATGAAGATTAGATAACTGTTTTCACTCCCATCAACATTTATCTAGCTAAAGTCAATTGCGGAATCACATACATATATATGGTACAGTGATAAAAAGATAACACGAATAACACACATGGCACGTGGCATGCCGCAATGCACCACCTACACACACACACATGTGTAGGTCCCTTAATCACTGCCAAGAACTGGTGCCACCTTGGGGGCTATTGAGCCATCAATAAGACCGCATTTCAATTGGCAAGCGGATTCATTGCTGCAACCTTTCTGTGGTTGGCCAAGTGCGTTTTTCAAATCTGGCCACGCCCACTCGCTTAACCGTGAACAGTGAACAGTGAGTAAGCCAGGCGTCCGAGCCAAGCGAATGGAGCATTCATTTCGCCAAGAGATACCGAGAAATACCAAGAAACCAGAAACCACTCCAAAAACAAAACAAAACAAAAAAAAAAAAAACGAAAAAAAAACTTTTTGTGCAATTTCAAATGCGGGGAGAATGCTCTCGAGGAATTCGAGTAGGTGTTGCAGGTGTTGTTGTTGTTGTTGCATCTCTCACATGCACCAACTCACAAAACCGCTCTCATGAGTCTTTAGCTTTTAATTAATTCTCAATAAATTTGTAATTTTATTGGTATTTGAAAGAGAGCTTCATCGTTGCAACAGCAGACAGATGGATACCACGGGGGTGGGGTGGTGTGGGGTCGGTGAGGTGTAGGGATTGGACTGCATCACTATCAATTGGATGTTCAATAAAGCGCCATTTCTGAAGAGGACCAATTCAATTCAATTGAATTGACTTGGCATTCAGTTGGACAGCAAAGCAAGTGGCTTGAACTTCAATTGGATTCTGGCTATGCTCAGCACCCAGGGTAGAGAGGATGCAGAGTGCTAACGGTACATTCATATTTATTCAAGATGTTGATGGCCAATTGCTGTAATTAACTTGTGGCTTCATCTAAAACCACATCTATATTTTCTCTGCAAATGCAAATTGGGCTCAAAACCAAAATTGGATTTAAATGAATTCCATTGAATTTTGCGGCTTTTGAAGTGAATCAAGTCTACACATTTTGATTTACTTAAGTTCCTGTCATTTGTTTTACTAAATTAACTTAATATTCAGCGCATTTGGATAATCGAATATTAAAGATTCGTTTTTAAAGTAAAAAAATGAAATCTAGACAGCTTGGTTTTGAGTCTCAGTCGCATTTTTAAATAGCTGGCTGACATTAAATTCCCCCTGGAGTAACTGCAACTAACGGTTCCGCACTTAACTCATTCCACAACTCCGGCCAACTATTTAAGCACTGAACTGTTGCCACAATTGATAATCATTGGCATTCATTTTGTTTTAGCTTGAAATTGTTGTGGGTGTCTCTGCTGCAGTTGCCACAGTTGCCACAGTTGCAGTCCCGTGGCAACTGTAATGGAGGGTGTGCCTCGACCAATTAGCCACCTGCCTTTGTCTACTCTGTTCTCTACCTTACTGAGTACACGCAAAAAAAAAGCGAGCACCTTTTTCTATAAAAATACCAATACAAAATTTTTTTAAAAATACATAAACAATAAATTTTAATATTTAAGTTTAAAAAATAAGAAATGCTTTTGTTTATTATATACTCGTACATATTTATATAATACTTTTTAACCTACTTGATATAATTCAAACAATGTATTTAATGAAATAAACTTTTGATTACATTTCGAATTATGAAAAGTTATCGATTATTATTTACGATTATATTTTATATATTTGAAATGATTGAGTTTATTTTCTTTGAGTGGAATTGTCTGTTAGCTTGGCTAAGTTAGCTAACTCTGGCTTTTGTCTGTTGCCCCTGTGGCCGGTCTGTCTTCCCCGCCCTCTCCGTCACTACTTCTCTCTCTCTCTCTCTCTCTCTGCCCCAATGACTCACTGACTCGACTCGACTCGACTCAACTCGACTCGCCTCGAAGGCAGCAACAATTGCCTGGCAGCACAATGGCGGCAACGACTTCCGCTGTCCGCAAATAAGCCTCTTCCGGTTTGATAGCCACATGCTGTACACATGCGACTGCACTTGTGCGCCACTTGTTGCAGGATGAATAGTTGCTGCCACACACTCATATAAATATACACACAGTCGCAGTTACCGTCACAGGTGCAATGCTGTTAATTTAACCCAGCTCGTAAGCCCTTCATGCATCAAGTATCATCATTCACATACACACACACACACACACACACACACACACAGAAAAACCAACACACTCACTGGGGATTGTCCACACTTGCCCCCTCTCCACGCCTCTCTCTAAATGTGCTGCAGGTCACACACACACACACACACACACATAGACAGAGACAGAGGGAGCTCTTTGAATGCTGCCAACAATTAGCAAGCCGCAACTGAACAATTCCAACAACGGTACAATGTGTATGGGTCTGTGTGTGTGTGTGTGTGGTGTAAGTATGTGTGTGTGTGTGTGTGCGCGTGTGTGTAGCTGCCACTTTATAATATGAACAATCGCATTGGACAGTTGACCAGAGCATTTATTCATACACCCACACACTCGAACATTTGCAACATATAATATATATACATATATGTATATATGTATGTATATATGTATGTATATATATATATGCTATGGTTTGATTGTCACCCTCGTGACCGCATTTTGTATCTCGCTCTCGCTCTCACCTCCCCTAACCCAACCCTTCCACCACACTCCGATTCCGTTCTGTTTGCCACCTCGTTATTTTGGTGAATGCCTTCGTCACTTTTAATACAATTTTTGCTCACTTTAAGGCCGAAACCACCCAATCCAAGTGTTAAACCGAATCGCTTACGATGGCGACTTCAGTGTTGAGTGTTCAGTGTTCTCTACTCTGTAGTCTCCACTTCATTCCATTCTAGCCATTGTTATGCTCTTTTGGGCAACTACTGATGACGCCACACTCCAGCAAGGTGTGCCCCTTTTTGAAACGCTAACGACTCCCATTCAATGCTGATTAGCATCCACATTATATACATGTATGTATGTCAGACTTTAGATATTTATGTAACAGTGCGTGCCAGCGGGTAGCTGCCAGTAAGTACCTTTCAGGAATGGGTACCTATCATTGGATAGCTGAGTATTTATCTAGCAGTTGGTACCTTCTAGTAGATATCGTCCAGCAATGGATACGGTAGTGCTTACCTTGCAATGGATACCTTTCAGATACCTTCCAATGGAGATACCGAGAGGGTGTCTTAGTAGATAGCTATTGCTATAGAAGGTACCTTGCAGTGATTGCCTAAAAGTGCTGGGCAACATATTGTGGCTATTGAAGTGGCTACCCGATCAACAAGTTAAGTGAATATTCACTACTATTATTAATAAAAGGAATCTTAAATTGTTCCATTTTGAGCAATAAATTCTGATTATTTGAGTCTGTCATTCGAAATCTTTCTCAGAACACGAAAATCTTTCCCTGACGATCCCAAGTAAATGTCAAGGTTTGTCAATTTTCTATGTTTTTTTATCGAACACGATGGAATATATATATATATATATATATAGGGTTGAAGGGAATAAAACTGATGAAAACGGAGGTTAGCTATGCAGTGGAAATAAGGAAGAGCATCTAAATCTGAATCGATGTTGTGTTCCAGCTACTTTAGACTCAAATAGAAAATCGCACGGCATTTTTTTAAATCGAGCTGGTTAGGAAATTGTACATATTTTAGAAATCATTTCTAGATATAAGAATAGAAACTTGTCAAAAACTATGAAGTGAAATGGAAGAAAAATGTGGTGTTTTTCTTTTATATTTCTTAGTGATAAGGTTTCTGAGACGAGGCATGCTAAAATAGCACAGAAATAATGCAAAGAGTGGCAATTGGTTTTTCTTTGGCTTAAATCAGTTTGATTTGTAGCCACTTCGCTTTTACAGTTATGCAATTTGATTAGCGTCTTTCCGTGTTACGTAATTGGAGAGTTGTCGAGTTAATCGCGTGGCAGTCAACAGCAGCTGTTGAATGCGAAGTGGGTTAAGCACTCAATTGATCCTTGCCAGTTGCTCAGCAGTGGTTCTACTGCTGCTGCCGCTGCTGCTGGCTTTGTTCTGGTTATCCTGGTTATCCTTGATTGCTCCGTTTGCCGTTGAGGGTTCTCTGCGTGTTTTCTGCTTGTTCAATTCTCATATTTCAGTTCGCTGTTCAATGTTTTCTCTGTTCTCTTCACTTCAGCGCCAAAGGCATTTTAATTCGTTTATGGTTCTCCTTTCTGCTTGGTGCTAGACTCATTTGCGCTGTCCTCATTTCATGCTCATGCCACGCGACGCATGCCGCATGCCGCATGCCGCATGCTACGGCCTTGTGCTTTGTCGTCCCTATTCATATTTTCATTGCTGCTACGCAAATTAAATTGTCCTGGGCATTAGCTTCTCCACAAATTGTTTTTTTAATGCACTTTCTCTCTGTCTCTCTCTCTCTCTCTCTCTCTCTCTCTCTCTGTTTTTCTGTCTCTCTCGCGCTCGCTCTCTCGAAAAATATAGTCCAGCTTTGACAGCGACAACAGCCTGCTGCCTGCTGCGGCTGGTCACGTTGCTGACGTGCGTCCACTTGGGGCCCAAATGGAGAGCCCGCTCCAATTTACGACTTGAAGTTGCGTTGCACTCAACCCACTCACCCCACTCAACCCACTCAACCCACTCAACCCACTCAACCCACTTGCCACTTACCGTTCTCGCGCAGCTGTTCAGCTGCCAACTACACTTTGATATGCATGCTGAAACTGAAATTGCTTTTGGAGTGACCTGACCCACAGACACACACACACACACACACACACACCACACACACACACACACACACACACACACCAATACCTCACCCCGCCCCACTCCACCCCACCCAGAGAACAATATTCGCATTGAGCTCGCGTTGCAATCTCGCAATTAGCGACCCATTCTAAACTTTTAAGCCAAAAGTCGCACAAATTGTTGCCCCAAAGCGAATGCACTGAATGCAACACCAAACACCACAGTGTGGCAAAGCTGCACATTGCAAAACGATTTCAAATGCCCAGCCTATTCACAGAAGTCCTCTTAATCGTTGTACCACTAGTTATGCGTTGCATGCACCGTTCCGAGTACTCTGGAATGATTACCATAGACTCTTTAATGTAATCAATTCAGGGTCTTCTTTTTCTATAAGTGAGAACTCAATTTTAGTATCCCATCTTAATTATTTTTTGGTCTGGTTGTGTTTTCTTCAAATCCTATAATTATTTCTTATATTTTTATTCAAATATAAACGTAAACTGTATTTAAATTATAATTTAATTAAATTGATTACTTTTTGTATTTTTTTTTTAATCGAGTGACATTAAATAAATAATTAATTTTGACTGGTAAATAATTAGTAAATTGAATCGAAAGGATTGTACTATTTTACTCAGTCAACAATTATGTCGAGTCGAGCTGTCTCGACTTAAAGATACCCCTTTTTGTTAAGAACTTGAATGTTGCTTATTCGATTGCACTGGATTTTAGAAATTCGCCATTCTTTTGGCGCCAATAGTAATTCACCTTATTATGCAACAAATTTATTTCGAAAAACCAGACATTTTCTTTTCATAATTTCAGATTTTTTTTTTTTTAATGATTTGTTATAATTTGTTAATTTTAAAATTGTGATTTTTGTACTATGATGCCGAAGGCATAATAGTATATTAGGTCTGTCCGTCTGTCCGTCTGTATGAACGCGCGTTTCTCTTGAAGCTTGGAACACATACTGGAAAGTACCCTCAAAAGTTAAAGTGTCAAAGTTTTGGTCCAACGTCCACTAGGGAGCTAGAAAATCGATAAATTCGATTTTTGCACATCGATAAAGCCACATATCTCTTAGAATTTTATGGCTACAGTTACCAAGTTTGGTTGATAGTTTGTTGGCGATGTCCTTCAAAGATCGGCATGTGCCACGCCCACCTCCGACGCCTCCAGCTCCTCAGCCCCTAAAACTTTTAAATTGCTATATCTTCCGCAGTTTTTGAGTAGGGAACGTCAAATTCGGTAGGTATATATCAAATTTGTGTTGCCACACCCACACCTGCGCCCATAATCGACAATGCCGATATTTCGGAAGGTGTAAATCGATAACTCCGTATATCTCCCACAATTTTAAAGACAGAGTAACTAAACTGGAAGGTAATTTGCTGGTAACCTCCTCAAAGGATTAGCATATCATTTTTTGAACCACGCCCATAACCGCCGCTCCCAGCAACTTTGTCCCTAGAAATTTACAATGCACATATCTTCCATAATTTGTAAGCTGGAGTCACCAAATTTTGAAAGTATGTTACTGGTAACTCCCCCAAGAGATCGATAAATAAATTGGATGGCCATGCCCACTCCGCCTACCAAAACCGATACACTTGTTGGTGAATATCGATAACACCGTATTTCTCACGCAATTTCAAAGCTTAAGTCACCAAATTTAAAGGTATATTGATATTAACACCTTTAAAAAATCTGGAACAAAAATTGGACCACGCGCACTACCGCCCCCAAAAACCGATAAATGCATATATCTCCCTCAATTTAAGAGCTACAGTTACTTGGAAGTCAGATTATTAGGAACATTCTCTTTAATTTTTTTCAACCACGCCCACTTCCGCCCCCAAAGAGCTACAGCCAAACTTCGAAGAGGGGTTAATATCTTACATCTATTTCTTGGCTGCATACAAATTATGGTATAGTATTTCGCTGTCGGTTACGTCCGACTGCAACGTTCTCTCTTGTTCTTCTTAGTATTACAAATACGAAATATATATTTTTATATTTTTTTATATATATTTGATGGGTTCTTTGCTCCGCTGGATCTCGTTGCATACAAACAAAATATCTTTCGTACATTTTGAATGGGTAACTGAAATGATAGTTGGAATTTAGGTGCTCAAATGCTTGAAAAATGAAATGCTGCTAAATTTGTTCATTCAAGTGTTTGCTCCACTGTGCACTTAAGAACTTTTGCAATAAGGAGTGCAATCAATCGTGCCACACTCTTAGCAAATTTGTAGCAACTTGTGTGCCAAATCAACGCACAGACAGACAGACAGACGGACAGACAGACAGACAGAAATAATGGAGCTCGAACTGTAACTGCACCTGAGTTGATTTTGTAGCAAGTTGTGTGCACAGGACTGCCAACAACTGTCAATGTAGCATGAAAATGTAATGAAATCTATCGAGTACAAGCGGTGCAATAACGTTCAGGTGGTGCCTCGATACGAGTCGAGTATCTCAAGGATACACATGTATCTATACTCTGCTCCACGGGATACACTTTAGGGAATTAGACCAGCAGAGCTGCTGTCGGGCATTTAAAAAAGAATATATATATATATAAATATATATACGAGTATATAAATATATATTTATATATATATAGTATGTGGAATGGCTGACTGCACAAATCGACGTTTCTGAACAAAAAAAAAAAAATCTTTGGTCTTGCCTCGCGCCCGTCTCCCCAAGGAAATAAGCAAGCATGCAGTCAAGCAGTAGTTGCAACTTGGACACAAGCTGCACAACATACAACAAATGTAGCCACTCAATTCCCTGTGAATTTTCAGTTGATATCACGCAACACAGCAAGCTGATTGCATTTAGCAATCAGTTAGTACCCTTTCGATTGCTAATTGTTGTACTTGGCCTAGGGGCAACTGCCAATATATATGCATACATATATATACATATGTATGTATAACAGATTGGGGTTTCACAAAAAAAGAAGCCTGTGGCACCTGTTGGCTGTTGAAAACTGGCAATCAAGCAAACAGAATATTTATCGTTTAACTTTTTACAAACTGCTTAAGTGATATACAATATAACTGAATATAACTGAAAGATCAGTTCAACATTCCGATTACTAATGTTAACAACAGGAATATCGATACTGCGTTCGATACCCCAACTATAAGAATACATGGAGTAAAGCTCCTTCTTTCTTTCTTTCCAACAATAACTAATACGTAATATATATATATATATATATATATATATATCATAAAACAGGGAATATATATTCCTATTCCTAGATACGAGAGTCGAAATAGTTCTAACTTAGACACACAACGCTTAACTGTTTCAATAGAAAGTATGGAGTCAGTATAAATATCGGAGCAGGCCGACAACTATATCATATAGCTCTGATAGGAACAATCAGTCAGTTTTCAAAATGTGTAGTCAAATTGAGATATGGACAATTTGACTATTTACTAATTGCTTCACTAAAAAATCATAAATACCCATATCAGAATTGTATACTAACCTTTTATAAAGAGCAACTCCTGGTTGTTCATCGAGTATAAACTATATCGCTTTACATATATATTTCAAGCTCTTATCTAAATAAATTAAATTAAGTTTATAAACTTGAAAATAAGGCACTAAAACTGACTTTAAGTCTAGCTTGACAACAAGTATTGAAATAATGGGGAACAGGCTCTGATAACAGATCTAATTTGTTGCACTTATGATTATATAGCTGTAAGTAGTATCAGTAATCAGCCACCTATCTTAATTGGTATGTTGGAAAAGACTCTTAACTAAGTAGTAATAAGATAATCATACATATTTACAATAATAAAATAAATAATAATAAAAGATATGTCTAATTTTGTATGATTGATATGTTGATTAACTGAACCGTGTTAAATTCTGTTCTTGAATATATTTTGTAGGCCACGTCGGCGTTCCGGCTCAAGCATTGTGGTCATTGATGGTGATGATCTGAAGCCATGTCTGCCGGATGATTACATAAGCGGCCAGCATCATCATTTGCATCATCAGCAACAGCAGCAGCAGCAGCAACATCCGCACCAGCAACAGCAGCAGCAGCATTATCGCACGCACTCAAGTGATATTAGGGAGATTGATCAGGAAATGCTGACCATGCTGTCGGTGAATCAAGATAACGGTAGGCTTAACCACTTTGTGATTAACTGTTAACGGCTAACCGATTAATCGGGGCAAATTTCTATTTCTATTCCTATGGTCTGCACAGGTCCACATCGCGAGATGGCCGTCGACTGTCCCGACACGTTTATAGCCCGCAACAAGACGCCACCCCGGTATCCGCCACCCCGTCCACCGCAGGTAAGCAACCACTTATTTATTTGCAACAACCACGGCCCCCCCGAAACCAAACCCTATGCCACAGCTAACAACAACAACAATAACCACCACACACGCACACTCACACTCACACACACTAAAAGAGCTTAACAACAACCACTAACAAGCAACTTAATAATAATGACTAACAACAATAACAACAACAACAACAACAACAGTCACACAATAACAACGCTTGCTTAGCTTATTCCAAACCATCCACTCAACCACTCATTTCATGCATTTTCTTTTCACCACTGCACCACATTGCTCACACACGCACCACCATCCAACCACAACAACAACAACCACAACAACAACAACAACCACTAAAACACAGAAACACAACACCAACCATACAACAATCACCACCACCAACACCACCAAGAACACAACTAAAACTAACAATGATCATGCTAACAAATTGTTAATTGTTGCATATCATTCTTCACATCAACATGAACAACAACAACAACAACAACATCATCAACAACATTCATCAAAAACAACAACAACAACAATTGCACTCGATGTGGCCACACAAAATTTGTACAATCAAAAACATCAATTCAAATTGGAACAAATCGAAAACTATGAAAACGATCTACAAACGGAACAACAACAAAACCAGCAGCAGCAGCAGCAACAGCAACAGCAGCAACAGCAGCTGACAGTAGCAACAACAGCAGCAACAGCAGCAGCAGCAGCAGCAGTTGTAGTCAACACAGCAACAGCAATCAACACGGCAGCAACATTAACAGGCGCACAACAGCAACATCAACAGCAAATGCCCATCAGCAACAACAAACACAACAGCAACATCAACAGCAACAGCAACAGCAACAATAACATGACCGATGAATTGTTGTGCGTAGTTGATGGAATTTACCGCAAGGGCGCCAACTCGCCATCGTCGGGCGCTTTCGACGAGATGCTCAGCAAAGAGGCGCTCGAATCATTTGAAACTATAGCCTATCGTCACTTGCAACAGCAGCAGCAACAAACGACGAGCAGCAGCAACAACAACAACAACAACAACAATGGCAGCAGCAGCAGCAGCACACCTGCCACACACAACAACAACAACAACAACAAATTGAGTGCAGGCAGCAACAGCAACAACAATTCATTGACTAGCACACGCAGCAGCAGCAACAGCAGCAGCAACAACAGCAGCAGCAGCAGCAGCAATAACAGCAGCAGCAACATTGCCAGCGCTGCATCCACAACGAGCAGCTCCACGTTGCCAGATGATCTGAGCTTGGCGCCACCGGGCTATGAGCCGAGCAGTCAACTGCTGCCACTGCCACTGCCACTGCCACTGCCACTACCACCGCCACCCAGCAAACATCGCGAGCTGCCCGTCGATGTGCCCGATAGTTTCATTGAGATGGTGAAGACGACGCCACGTTATCCGCCGCCGGCGCATCTCTGTTCGCGTGGCTCGCTGCTCTCGAATGCCAGCTCCTCGAATGCGTCGACAGCTCACACGACGCTCTCGTCCATCAACTCGGTTGCTGCTGTTGCCGCCGCCGCTGTGCCTGTTGCAGCTGCCACAAGCATTGCTGATGAGGTATACCAAAAAAAAAAAAAAAAAAAAAAAAATCAAAAGCTATAATTGCATTTCAACTATTTTCGTATCTTGTAAAACTTTGTTTTTCAATTTCCTCGGAGCAAGTGTCTCTCTCTCTCTCACTCTCTTTCTCTCTGTCTTTCACACTCTCTCAATCTGACTTTCTCTCTCTCTCTACTTCTGTGAATATTTAATAAATATTTAAGTGCCTTTCTGTGCTCTGTCCTAGCTTAAGTCTTGACCACGTAACGTGTCAACCGCAGCGCTGCAAGCAAAGCAAACTTGAAGGCCCACCCATCATGCTAATAACCATATGCCACATGCCACATGCCACATGCAGCATGCAGCATGCCACAAAATGCCGCATGTAACCGCGACCCACTTGCAAGTGACATTCCTCACAGCACACTCGATTAGCCTGTTTATGCCCGACCGCCTTTCTACTCTCCATTACTCTCTCTTTCTCTCTCTCTCTTTCGCGCTCTCTCTCTCTCTGTCCGATTTCCTTTTGTCGAGTCTTTTGTTACCACTTTATGACACAAATCAGCAGCAATTTGCATTTCATCTCAGCATCGCCAACTGTCTGCAACAGCAACAGCTACGTTTTTATCGCTGCAATTTCCGCAAGTTGTTTTAGTTTTTCTCTTATTTTTTTTTTTTTTTTTTTTTACTTGTATACCCTGCACCAACCATAATTGTGCGGAACAGGTAGTTCAGATCCAATAGAATACCAGCTCACAGTTCAAATTTATATGGTATATTTCGATATATATATAGATGTATATATGTATTTAAACGAAAAGCCTTTTCAACCAGGCCATTGGGAACAGCATATTTAACTAGCATTAAACTATTTTTTTTTTTTTTTATGTGGCAATTATATTTAAACATTAATAAACCTACTTAAAGGCTATAAAACATTGATTTGAAACAGTATGAAAGAGACAGTGAATTTATAATCTATAACATAAGCAAAGAAATGGTTTTAACTAATAATACATAACATTCAATGTAACATTTATTTAACTAAAACTATTACTTGCAAATACAAGTCTAAATTTATTAAATTACATTTTTATATAACTTCAAATTCGCGAACGGTAAATTGACTTTTAGGCTATATTGGTATAACTAGTAAAGTTTAAAGTTCCGGCGCAGTTTCAGAGTCACTGACTTCAAAATCAAGAAGGCTTTTTTAAAGTTAACGATTTATAGAAAAATATAATTAGTTTGAATCTCAAAATTTATACTTGGATTGAGTTAAGGTATTTGTGCAAATTAATTAGCAAACAATTTAAATTATGCTCAAAACTTGTATTAAGTAGTTTATCAGAGCCTTAGCGTAATTTAAACAAGTTTAATTAAATTTACATTTAATTTGCACACATATTAGATTTATTTATTTTTCTTTTAAAGGGGTGGGGTTGTTAATTATATAAGCTTTTCCTCTATTTTCATTGTGTCCCATTTGCAATGTTTTATGGCTTTTCGATTTGATTCCTTTCCGGGTAGAATATGCAACCCACCAACCACCCCCCTACCACCCATAAACACCCCCACCCCCAATGCCTCAACGGCCACTTGGCCACGCTGCTGCTGGCATGTGTTCTTAGCGAACGTTGGCCTAATTCCCTCGACTGCCGCGCTTGCAGTGTTTTAGTGTTTTGGCCTCGTTACCAACATAATCCTAAGCTCTGCCCAGACCACGCCCATCTAGCTCGATTTGTGTGTGTGTGTGTGTGTGTTTATTTATATATGTATATATTTATTTGTGTATTTAGATAGGAGTGTGTCTGTACGTATGTGTGTCTGTTCTGCAACAACAACAACAACAACAACAATAGAGCAATAGAGAACAAGGAAAACCTTGAGTAATTTGTATCAAAATGAATGTAGATCAATTTTGCACAGGGCTTGCAAAAAAGATAGATTCTCATTTGAGAAAGACCCACGAAAAGCAAAGAAAACAAATGAAAAAAATTATATCAAATATTGGCAATGCTTACATTAATCAAAGGGTTATCTGCATTTGCCTTGCACTCTGTGTAAACAAGAAGAGGAAGAGGACCGTTAACCAAGCGAATCAATTAAAGCAACACAATAAATAAAAAAAAATAAAAAAATGCAGCAACAGCAGCCGCATCAGCCGCAGCAACAACAACATCAAAACATGTGCATAACTCACACACACACACACACGCACGCACGCACACATAAACACACATGCCCAAACATATACACAGACAAGCACTCTCACACAAACAAACACACACGCGCGCACACACACACATATAAACTAAAATGAAAACATAAATTAATCGTTCTCTCGAACAATTCTCGCCTTTTTCTCTACCCCCTCTCTTCATCTCTCTCTCTGTCTCGCTCTCTCGCTCGCAGCTTAATGGGAACTCTAAGCCGCTGCCGCCGCCTCGTGATCATCTGCGCATTGAGAAGGATGGACGTCTCATTAGCTGCGCCCCCGCACCTCAGTTGCCCGACCGACGAGTGCCCGCCAATGGCAGCCAGCAACACCAGCAACAGCAACAACAAATGCAGCTGCAACAGCAACAAATTGCCCAAATTGTGGAGCCAACACTCGAGCAATTGGACAGCATTAAGAAATATCAGGTGGGTGTTCACTGAACTGTTCACATTCTTTCTTTCCTCAACGCAAACTTCGAAATTCGATCTCGAAATTTAGCCTTGCGCCTGCTGTTAGGCTATTAAAAAAATCGAACACTCTCACTGCTGGTGACTGTCCAACCGCAATGTGTGACTGTCAAACTGTGCGTGCTATGCCTTTCAAATAAAGAGTGTATGCAAAGAAATATTATAGTGCTTATACATCATATACATATGTATATATATAGATATAATAAAAATAATAATATATATATATATATATATATATATTATTATTTAAATTTTTATTGACTGAAACGCAATTTGATTTGCTTTTAATTTGGATATCTTCTAGCGAAGACTGTGAAATCTTTGTTGAACTAAACATACTCGCTTGATAAATTAAATATATTTAAATTGATATATTGTGATTCAAGATTGGTATTATTTGTGCAACACTTTCAAGCTGCACACAGTTTGGAGCATGATTCGATGACCCTTAAACGGTTTGGCATGCACTGAGCACAGTCCAGACTGCAATAAAAAATTGAATATCACGTCACAGTTGAGTGCAGCTCGTCAATTTAAAAAACATGCATCGCCACAAGCAGCAATCAGAATGCAGCCAGTTTGTAGAAGGCAAAAAGTGGCAGTTGACAGTTGGCAGGTAGCAGGAGTTCCCCATACCCCACCTCACCTGACCGCACACATTATATGGCGACCTCTTGCCTATCAGACCAGTCCCCGTTCCTCCCCGCCCCAAGCGAACTGATGCCACGTCTGGTTGCTGTGCGACAATCGACAATGGACGACTCCATTGACGGCGACTATGGCAACGTTTCCGGTTCGTCGTTTGACGTGTGCTTTATGCTGATGTTTGTTGTTGTTATTCTTTTGACCAGTGCATGTCCAACTGCATATTAAAGCTTCAAATTTGAACAGCGAAACCTTTACCATAAAGCCATTGCCAAAGCAGCTGGGGGGAACAGCACAGAACGGGGTGGAATAGCAACTAGGAAATCGGGAAAAGGGAAAAGCCCATATGAAAAGTTACTCAACAACTTCCTCCGTGAGCTGCACTCCTAAATAGCAAATGGAGGCAAACAAAGAGAATTACATTGAATTAAAAATTCTTTGAGAGGCAGACAACAAATGCAGCAACAAGCATTAAAATGCGTGGGCGATGGTTGCATGAAGATGAATTAATACTGAGGCAAGGAAATTGGTAAATGCACTCAGCGATTAATTATGCAATCCCTTTGTAGCTGTGTGTGTGTGTGTGTGTGTGTGTGTGTGTGTTAATGGGAACAAAATCAAAAGCCATTAAAAACATAAGCGCGAAATGTATAATTAATTAGACAGCTTAACGCACACAGTTGAAGAGTCACCGAAGCGAGCAGCTCAAACTACTGAAGAGGAAAAACTATTTCAATTAAACTTTTTTATTTGTTTGCCATTTTCAAAATAATGATTGTTCTTAAAACTCAATTAACGTGTGTCCTTAAAACAATCTTTCGTTTTTGCCAGTCAACGGTTCTACTAACTTGTACAGAACTTCAGTTCAATTTCAACTTAAAAAGTATTTTATATACCCTGTATATATATATATGTATAGCATTTATGTAGGTAGCAATATGACGATTATGCCAAAAGTTATATCATATCGGTGGGTTACAATTCAATATAGGTAGTTATACCTATGCACCGATTTCAATTTACAGGGTATCTTTGACTCGGTCAGCGGATTCTAAGTGGATTCAATTTTGTTTTTGTGCTTTGCGACCGGAAATTAATAGCAATAAAACAAAAGCATTTAGCGTTGATTGTTGTTGCGTATTCTATTTGTTATTGACCTATTGTTAACTGTAAGCCGTTTTCATTGCTGTTGCTATTGTTGCTATTGTTGTTGTTGTTGTTGTTGTCGTTGTTGTTGTTGTTGTTGTTGATTTTGTAAAATACATTTTGCTAGCAAGTACGCAAATTAGTTAAACCTTTTTTTTACGGTTTTTGCTTTGAGTTTGTTTTGAGTCGCTTGACAGCGACTTGTGTGTGTTTGTGTGCGTGTGTGTTTGTGTGTGTGTGTGTGTGTGTGTGTGTGTGTGTGTGTGTGTGTGTGTGTGTGTGTGTGTGTGTGTGTGTGCGTACGCATACACTCGCAAAAAAATCGTTCGACGAGCAAATTGCATTAGTATTGTCTGAATTTGAGAAATAATTGTTTTCTAAGAATCAAGTTTTGCATTTCACATTTTTTTTAATAATAGAAAATATTTTTAATAATATTGTAGATTTCTGGGTCTTAGGGCGACTTTAATTTTAGGCCGATTTTTTGTAAAATGCGGCGCGATCTTTTTTCTGAGTGTACAAAAGCGGCAGCAGTCATCGTATTTTGTTTTACACATAGCGAGTTATTTTTGTTGGTTTTTTTTGCTGCTGCTGCTGCTGCTTCTGCTGCTTCTGCTTCTGCTTCTGCTGCGATGACAACGACAACAGCGACGGCTGCTAACTTGGCTCACACATACACACATTGACTCAAATAACCCACTCGACGCACGCACACACACACACACACACACAGACTGCGCTCAGTTTGCACTTTACTCATTCGCTCGCTGAGCACTTGAACGGCTAACCGAGTGTTGGCTGGGCTCAGAGGGAGAGGTGGAGGTGGAGGTGGAGGGAAAAGGGGTGGGGAGGGGGTGGTGAGGTGAGGCGAGGTGAGGCCGTTTTACCGCTCATTTGTTATGATTTTTCAGTTGGCATTTTTAGTTGTTTTTCTACGCGTTCTGCGATCGGCCGCATTTTCAGCTACTGCTCTTCGGAGCAAACGTGCGTGTAAACGACTGTGTGTGTGTGTGTGTGTGTGTGTGGGCGATAAACTACTACTGTATATATATGTATATGTACATTATATATATGTATTTTGTATATATACACACATAACACCTTTGTTGGTCATAAAATAAATTAGTTTTCATTTTTTATCGCATTTTTTTTTTGCTCGTGTGCTGTGTGTGATTTATTTAACGTGAACAAATATATGCCACGCCCCCCTGCGCTAGCGTTCACTTGGTTGCAACGAACTGCAGTTTGAGAGCCACTGCGCTGGCAAATTAGGCGCGCAGTAGCAGCAAATCTAAAAGCCTCTCACGTTGCAAAAGGAAAAAAAAAACAACAAACAACAAGCAACAACAACAAACAAGCTTAAATCGTACAAAAAACCACAATTGGCACGTCACTTTTGGATTTATTGCCAATGGGCGTAAGGCCTAAATGCATTTTGTGAGCCAACTCTCGCCAACGCGGCCATAATAACAGCTTAAGCGCAACTGGGAATATTTAAGGAAACCACAGCAACAACTGCAACTGCAACTGCAACTGCAGCAGCAGCAATTCTTTGAAAAAAAAATTATAAAACGAAATAAACACATTGCAACAACAGCTGCGGATTTGTTTTTAATGAAAATGTTGCGTGAACAATGCGTCGTTGTGTTTATTTTTTATATATTTTTTTTTTATTGCTGCCGCTGACTCACGACACTCCATTTGCAATTCAAAAATAAGAAGGAAAAAATATAAATAATTATTTAAGTAAACAGTAAACAGGCTTTATTTATTTATTTATTTTTTTTGTGTTTTGTTTTTATTTTGACTTTGATTTTTTTGTGACCGTCAACAAAAAAATGCAGCAACAGCAACAACGAACGACGGCGTCAACGTCTCATTTGCAACACGACAACGAAAACAACAACAACAACAACAGCAACAGGAACTTCATCAATCGAACGAAAAGAAAACAAAAATATGTAAATAACTAATTAAATGCATAAAAGCAAAAAACTTGTTGTAAATCGCACGAGCGTTGCAAGTTGCTTGTTGAGTGGAAAGTCTATAAAATAGTCGAGTTGCTGCTGTTGTTCTTTTTGTTGCACGTTGTTGCGGAGACTGGATCACAGAATGCAGAACTATTGCCATTTGCAGCAACTTTCGCTGTGTTTTTCGTTTTTCGTTTTCTTTTTTTTCATTTTTAGTTTATTGTTTTATTTATTTTTATTTTTTTTTTTTTGTTTTCTGTTTTCGATTTGCGGCAATTTCACAAGAGCAACAAAAAACTGCATTTAAATGCGCATTAAGTTGCATTTGTCGTTGCTGTTTGCTGTTCATAATATTCAAATTTATGCGTTGCAGCTGTCAAATGGGGGGCGTGGTCATATTTACATAGTTGCCGTCGACAACAGTTGCCGTTGCCGTTGCCGGTTTGGGGAGCAGGCTAAGGGCGTGGCCAGCGTTCGAAAAATAGTGAAACAGTTTTTATTATTTTTTTTTCGATTTATGCAAAACATTGCAGCAGCAGCGGCGGCAACAACAACAATATGTTAAACAACAATTGAAACAACAGATAAATATAAATGCTATTTGTGTAATAACAATAAAAAAAAAAATAAATAAATCTCATAACATGGTCTTAACGACATTGCAAACGAGACTAGACAACGATGCTGCTGGCAACGAGCAGCGTTTAGAAACAGACACAACAACAACAACAACAACAACAGGAACAGGAGCAAGTGCAGCAGCGACTCCAAAAAAATTTCACGTGCTTTGCGACAACAACAATGACAATAACAATCTAATCATGAACAACAACAGCAACAACAACAGCAGCAACAAACAGCAACAACAAATGCTGTTTGAGAAGGAAAATGACAAACTTGTCGTCAATTTCAACAACAATTTGAACAAATATTGTGATATGAACGGCAATGCAACAACAATCGAACAACTGCAGCAGCAGCAGCAGCAGCAGCAGCAGCAGCAGCAATATCAAGAATCATCAACGCCGACGACAACATCGCCGCAGCACAGCAACTCCTTCAACTACTCCCCCGCCTCCGCCTCCGCTCTGCGACGGGGCACACAAATTCAACGTTCCTCGATGCGTTTGCGACAACAACAGGCAAGTGTGGCAAAGCCACCGCAGCAACGGCAACAGCAGCAACAGAGGCAACAATTGAAATCAAATTTTAAATCTGTTGCTGCTGTTGCTGCTGCAGCAGCTGCTGCTGCTGCTGCTGATGTTGTTGCTGTTGAATTTCCCTTTAAACGGCAGCAACCTTCAGCTGCTATCGCCAACTGGCTTTATCTACTAAATATGCTAACTTAAAACGGCAACCAGTTAATAGCGAAGTAGGCTAACTGGCTGACGACAACTGCCAGCAACAATAATAACAACAACAACAACAACACCACCAATCGTAATAAATTCTTTAGCTTTTGCTAACGAAATCCTTGACCAAAGACACACCGAAACCGCTGATACCCTTTATATTCTGACGTTAAAGGTTTTTTTAAAAATACGCTTTTTTTAAGAATTTATTGATTGATTTTCTTCAATGAATTTCAAACGACAAAAAAAAAATAATACAAATTAAAAATATTAAAATTCTTATCAGATTTGAGTGAATTGTCCACAAATATAGGAAAGTTTGTCTAATTGAAATATATATTTTTGTTTTTTATTTTTTCTATATATATAATCTGATTAATTTCGCATCCAGTGGAGTTTGAAAATTGCAACAGATTACAGGGTATCTAACAGTTAAAAGGGTTCCAATCAAATTTTAATTTATTTATATTGTTTCAAATGTTCGAAGAATTCAAAGTAGGACTCTTAAAATGTTGTATTTAATATATATATATATATATATATATATAAATATATATATATATATATAATATATATATATACATATATATATTTATATAAATATAAATTGATTTACGAATGTTTCAATTGCATTCTTTGCAAATGTCTTTTTCGTGACGAATTATTTTTCATTTTTCATGTGTTGCAAGTTCGACACAATAGTTGTAAAACCCAATTGACTATTGCAACCACAAAAGCAATAAAAACAACAATCAAGAATAAGCAAGTTCATAAATTTTTTAACTTTGTTTTTTTGTTTTTTTTTTTGTACGCGCTTTTGCAATATTTATTTAATGCCCGTCAACCCGACGAACATGTTGACGGTGACGATGATGTCATGGCATTTGTGTGTGTCTACACCTTTATATATGTATGTGTGTGTGTGTGTGTGTGTATACAGCAACAACAACAACAACAAGCAGAGGGAACACGGCAACTAACATTCATTTGCCGTTGTTGCTTTACAATTGCTGGTTTGGCTCAATGGCTTTTGCTGTTGGCTCCGCTCGATGATTGATGGATGGCCTGCAATTTTTGTGGGCTTTCCGACTGATCTGCGGGGGCATCAAAAGGGCGCCCAAGTTAGTGGAAATCCACTGCAAGCGTCAATAAATTTCGATTTCAATCGAATCAAAGTCACGATTCTGGTCAGGAGCAATTCCAGCGCCATCTACTCTTGTTAGAATCTCAATTGGATGTGGAATATGCATAGTGCTTTCAAGCATGCCACAAGTATGCTTGAATTTTAACTTGGCAATAACTATTATTGTTTTCTTCTTCTTCCGCCACTACTTCTACTTCTAGTTCGTTGTTCGTTGTTCGTTGTTGCCCATCTGGTGGCACTCAAGTTGTTGCTGCTTGTTCAATGTCAAATCGCATCGCTATTTTTTTTTTTTTTTTTATTGTTGTTTTCTTTCAAGTTTTATTTGGTTCACATCGTTTTTTACTCGCGCCAGTCGACGGAACTCCCTCCCTCCCCGCCTAACCCCCGCTCCTCTCTCCCCCTCCCCCACATTCTTCACGTGCTGCCTACAAATTTTTGCTGATTTGTTGCGTTTTCCTTATTTTTTTTTTTTTTTATTTACTCACATTATGCAAGTTCAGCAAATTTTTGTTCTTTTTGTTTTGTTTTGTTTTGTTTTGTCTTTTTTTTTTTGTATTTTTGTCTGCACCGCTTTTGTCTCTTTTTGTATTTTCAGCGCCTTTCTGTTGTTATTCAATTAAGTATTTTTTCACTTTTCGTTTCGTTGCGATTCTTTTTTTTTTTTTTTTTTTTTGTATTCCGTTGTGTTGCCAAACATCCCCAAGAAAATGAATGTGGGAGAAATGAATGTGGTAAGGTCTCTCAGCTGTTGTTGAGGGAAGGAGGAGAAGGAGGAGAAGGAGGAGGAGGAGGTGGAACCCGCCTTTGTTTTGCTATCATGGTCAAGAAGGTGGTTTGCGGCGCGGAACAGAAAACGCCAATTTTGACACGCGGCGGCTGCTCGCAATTTTTATCTGCCTCAAATGTGTGTTGGGCTCTTCTCAATTAAAGCACGATTTTGGGGGCATGAGAATTGCTTTGAAGTGTGTCTGCGTTAAACATTAAAATAACTTTCAGTTAGCACACGTCGCACATACACATGTAGTTACATCTTGCATATATACATATATACATATATATATATGTATGTATTCTTTTGATCAACGGTAAACTGCTATTTAACCGACCTACCAAGGCCTCAATAAAAAAAAGTCAACATTTTATCGCTGGCATTTCTTTTTCATTTTTATTAGCCTCTTTACTAGCTGTTTGTGAACCCGACTTAAAACCGTTTTAACTTTATATATGCATATACATACATATATTTATATATATATATATGTGTGTGTATGTAGATAAACTAAACGTAAACTTTCTATTGAAGCTGCTTTAAGCCTTATGGCAAAAACATGCAACATTTCAAATGCAAATATGAACCGGAAGCAGAAAACTAAAAGATATATATATATGTATATATAAGTGTGTCTGTTTGTATGTATTTCGATTTTGGGATTATACCATCCCCCCCATTAGCGTTGCACTTTCGTTATTGGTTCTCAACTGTTGCGACAGTTTGACAGGCATTGTAAATGTGTATGACTTGTTGCCAGCTTGCTGCCCACCCACTGACCTAATCCAAACAAAAGCCCAGCACTTGAGTGACTTCCACAGCAACTGGCCCAACGATGTCTGCCCCAAGTACTTGCACCCCTTTGCCTCCCCTTTTTCCACCCCTTTGCACCCTTAGAGCCTGCTTCATGTTCATTAGCTCATCAGTTGTCGGCGGTTTTTATTGTTGTTGCTTGACCTGCTTCACGGATTTGCTGCATGCCACCGAGTGCTACAAAGATCTGGTTGCACACAAGCCAACAGTCTACTACTAATGATAGGGATTCGATTTTCCAGTAGTGTTACGCTATACACATCTTAAGGGGCATATTAGGAAAGCCGCTGGGGCGACACAAAACAGCAACAAGATAAGCGAATACTGATAATAAATATATAAAAATATATAAATAAATATAAATATGAATATATATATATATATGTAAACATATTGAATAGGGGACAAATTGACTTGAACGACATTAGCTTGAATTTTAAATTTTTCTAATAATTAAATAATAATGAATTTAATTAAATTACTAATTAATATTGGTTTACTGTATCTTTTATTAAGATTGTCTTTCAATCGATTTGAAGACGTTAAAAACAAATGTAGCATTTGTTCTGTTCTCTCAGTGTAGGATATGCATTTAGTCGGTGCAATCGTCTCCTGAACACATTTGCTGCTCTGTTCATTTCATTCTTTATCGGCCTCCGCCAGTTGCTGTGGTAAAAAAGCCGCTAATTAAATTAGCACAAAAGGCCGCGAATGCGGATTAAGTGCGCCCAGATGAAGCCTCAAATACCAAGCGACCAGAACAAAGCCAATTTTCCCAGCAACGCTCTCTCTCTCTTTCTCTCTGCCACTCTCTCTCTCCCTCCCACTATTCATCAGTTGCGTTTTGTATTTTAATCGGTTTATGTATCTTTGCAGGAGCAACTGCGACGACGTCGAGAGGAAGAGGAGCGCATCGCCCAGCAGAATGAATTCCTGCGAAATAGTTTGCGTGGCTCGCGCAAACTCAAGGCGCTTCAGGACTCGGCAACGGCCACGCCCTCACCGGGCAAGGCACAGCAGCAGCAACCAACAGCTGCAACAGCAGCAGCAGTGGCAACAACAATTGCTGGTGTTGAGAATGAGGCCTATCTGCCGGACGAGGAACTGCTGACGCCAACGGAACACATCGACGGTAAGTCAGTCAGTCAGTCAGTCAGACACTGCACAGGACACACTTGAATCCTTGCTGACCGCACTCTCAATCTGCAATCTATGTAGAAAACTCAGTTAAACCCAGATTGTGTTGAATCAAATCTTAATTGTTGTTATTAGATGAATATATAGGGTTGACATAGGAATTTCCACGAGATGGGAAAAATCGAATATTGAAATAGTCCGACAAGTAGATTGAGATAGTAGTCTGTGATCTGTGATCTGTGATCTGTGCAACATGCGGCTTAATGAACTGAACTGTGATTACAGGCTATGGTGAACTGATTGCGGCACTGACACGGCTCCAGGGCCAACTGGCCAAGAGTGGGTTGAGCACGCTGGCTGGTCGGGTATCTGCGGCGCATAATGTGCTGGCCAGCGCCAGTGTGGCACACGTTTTGGCTGTCCGGAGCGCTGTGCTGCAACGTCGACGTCCGCGGGTGGCCGGGCCGCTGCACGTGAGCGCGTTGGGGCTGCAGAAGGAGATTGTGGAGATGCTGACGCAATCGAACACGGCGACGGCCATTGAACTGGGCAATCTGCTGACCAGCCACGAGATGGAGGGTCTGCTGCTGGCGCACGATCGGATTGCCAATCACACGGATGCCTCGCCATCGCCGACGTTGACACCAACGCTGACGCCAACGCCGACGCCAATGATGACGGCGACGGCGACGGCAACGCTAAGCGGCCATAGCAGTCCCGTGCCGCCATCGAAAGCATCGGCGAGTGGACGAAGTATGGCGGTGTTGCCGCCAGTGGTCCCATCCGTGCCACCATCTGTGGCACAACGTGGCGCCATGCCACTGCCCGTTGCAGCTGTGGCGGTGGCGGTGCGCGGCGAATCGCCGCCAGGGATGAGCGGCTGCTTCGGTACGTTGAACGATCAGAATGACAACATTCGCATCATCCAAATCGAGAAGTCGACGGAGCCACTTGGCGCAACGGTGCGCAACGAGGGTGAGGCTGTCGTCATTGGACGGATCGTGCGGGGAGGTGCTGCCGAGAAGTCGGGACTGCTCCATGAGGGCGACGAGATACTGGAGGTGAATGGCCAGGAGCTGCGTGGCAAGACGGTGAACGAGGTGTGCGCCCTGCTCGGCGCCATGCAGGGCACTCTCACATTTCTGATTGTGCCCGCTGGTAGTCAGCAGTCGGGTGGCGGCGGCATGGGCATCGGCATGGGCATTGGCATGGGCAACGTGTTGGGCACGCATCCGCATCATGCGGGTGTTGGGGGTATGGCGCATCGGGATACGGCTGTGCTGCATGTGCGTGCGCATTTCGATTATGATCCGGAGGATGATCTGTATATACCGTGCCGGGAGCTGGGCATCAGTTTCCAGAAGGGCGATGTGCTGCATGTGATCTCGCGCGAGGATCCCAACTGGTGGCAGGCGTATCGCGAGGGCGAAGAGGACCAGACCCTGGCTGGCCTCATTCCTAGTCAGTCATTTCAGCATCAGCGCGAAACAATGAAGCTGGCCATTGCCGAGGAGGCGGGTCTGGCACGCACGCGTGGCAAGGAGGGTGCCGCCAGCAAGGGTGCAACGCTCCTCTGCGCACGCAAGGGTCGCAAAAAGAAGAAGAAGGCCAGCTCCGAGGCGGGGTAAGTGCTGCTGCAAGCCAACAAATACATTCACCCAATCTCGACTCTGACTTACTTACATGCCTTGTTATCATCTGTAGGTATCCGCTCTATGCGACAACCGCTCCAGACGAAACAGATCCCGAGGAGATACTCACCTACGAGGAGGTGGCGCTCTACTATCCCCGTGCCACCCACAAGCGACCCATCGTCCTCATTGGTCCACCCAACATTGGCAGGCATGAGCTGCGACAGCGCTTGATGGCCGATTCGGAGCGCTTCTCGGCGGCTGTGCCACGTAAGTACAACATACTTTCTATCTCTTTCTCTCTCTCTCTCTCTCTCTCTCTCTCTTCTCTATCTCTTTCTTTGTCTGTTTCTCCTTCTGTCTGTCGCTCGCAGTTTTCCTTTTGCTTGAGGAGAAGCTCAAGCCAGCAGGCAAGGGTCGCCAATGTTTCCCAAGCGCATTGCTAGCAGTTTACCCTAATCCAAATAATTGAGCAGTGTTGGGCAACGTTCACAGCTCCTCTTATTAGAATTGCTAGCGTAGCGTTTGAAAGCACAAAAGCTTTCTTTGTGTAAATGTGAAACCTCGAGCAAAAGCTTTACACAGCTCTGTAGAAAAACACAAGTACAAATTCTTAGTTCTATGATTATTGCTTTAAGTGACGCATGAAAATACCTGTTTAATATCGAGTGGGCGTGGCAAAAAAAAATGTTGGAGTTCGACCTTAGTAATACACCTTCCAAGTTTGATAACTATAGCTCTTAAATTGTGGGAGATATGGGCATTTATCTGCTTTTGGGGCCGGGAGTAAGCGTGGTTCAGAATTTTTTCCCCAGATAGCAATATACCTTCCAAGTTTGGTCACTCTATTTTTTAAATTGTGGGAGATATACGGACTTATCGATTTACACTTTTCGAAATATCGAAATTGTCAATTATAGGCCTACCAAATTTGACGTTTCCAACTCCAAAACTGCGGAAGATATAGCCATTTAAAAGTTTTGGGGCTTGGGGAGCTGAAGGCGTCGGAGGTGGGCGTGGCATATGCCGATCTTTGAAGGACATCGCCAAAAACCTACCAACCAAACTTGGTGACTGTAGCCATACAATTGTGGGACACATGTGGCTTTATCGATTTACGAATATCGATTTTATCGATTTTCTAGCTCCCTAGTGGACGTAGGACTCCAATCTTAACACTGTATCTATTGGGATCACTTTCAAGTATATATATATCAAGTTTCAAGTCTCTATCTCTAAGAGTGTCGAAAAAAGTTGCGTTCATCCAAACGGACAGACGGACAGACAGCCTGACGGACATTGCACAAAACCAATATACTATTATACCTTCGGTATCATAGTATAAAAAACATAAACAGTTAAGGAAAAGATGATCGTGGTTGATTTAATATAGTATAAATAAATAAAAAAATATTTCCTTCAGTTATGTTCTGAGATTGAAATTAAAGAATTGCTTTGGTTCCATCATCAATCTTCCTGACAATCCGTTCCCATCAAGAGTTCATTGGAGGGGCAATTCCCCTTTCCCATAGCCCAAATACCCACAATATTACTGCTCTAATTACAATACGTTTGCCTCTTTCACTTATGCAGACACTTCCCGGGCCCGGCGCGAGGGCGAAGTGCCCGGCGTGGATTATCATTTCATAACGCGTCAGGCGTTCGAGGCGGATATTCTGGCGCGCCGGTTTGTCGAGCACGGCGAGTATGAGAAGGCCTACTACGGTAAGTGCACTTTGAAATGTACTCAATCCTAATCTAAATCTCAATCTGCATCTCTCGGCAGGCACATCCCTGGAAGCCATACGCACAGTCGTTGCAAGCGGCAAGATTTGTGTGCTGAATTTGCATCCGCAGAGTTTGAAGTTGTTGCGCGCCTCGGACCTCAAGCCCTATGTGGTGCTGGTGGCGCCACCAAGTCTGGATAAGTTGCGGCAGAAAAAGTTGCGCAATGGCGAACCCTTTAAGGTGCGTTATCGATAACCGCAAACGTTATCGTAATAGTTGTTATCAATTGAACCATTTATGATATATTCATGTTAAAGTTCTTGCTGAACATTCAAGAAAAACGTTCTTTATTGAGATATGTACAAATTATCGTTATCGGCCGATAACACCATGCCTATCGAGCATTGCAATTATTAATTATTGATATGAAGCACTTTTTTGATTGTTTTTTGTTGTTTTACATTATTGAGCTTTTATCGATAATAACATGTATCGTTATCTAAATCATTGCATCATTTCGAGTGTGCGTCTCATTGGATTAATCATCTGTTTTCTGTCTGCACAGGAGGAGGAGCTAAAGGACATCATCGCCACTGCACGCGACATGGAAGCACGCTGGGGTCATCTCTTTGACATGATCATCATTAACAATGATACGGAGCGAGCCTATCACCAGCTGCTGGCCGAGATCAATTCGCTGGAGCGCGAACCGCAATGGGTGCCCGCCCAGTGGGTGCACAACAATCGTGACGAGTCATAGTGACGTCCATTCCGGCGGCTGTTTCAGCTTCTGCCCCGGCCCTGCATCCAGATCTGCACCCCGGCCTGTCCCTGCCCCTCGTCCGGCCACGGCAACCAGCCCTGTCCGTGTCCAGCGTGCAGGCAGTCAATGCCCGGTTAGCCACTGTAAATATTACAATACAACAATCCAATACCAACTACTACCGCGTTTCAACTCAGCCATGTGGAAATGGAGCAACTGCAACTGCGACTGCAACTGCGACTGCAACTGCAACTGCAACTGCTACTGCTGCCCAACCAACCATCATAAGTGTGAAAAACTATCTATCGTGGAGCAAACTTTCGCTGAGTGTACACACATCACATACTGTTTGTGCAGGTGTGTGTATACTATTCACATACTTATTTACTTGTACTTAACCGTTTACCGTTTACCGTTAACCATATACTCGTATTATTTATACTAAATTTATGTATGTATGTAAATTGTTTGTTTGTTGCAAATGCATTTGAAACATGGAAAAACACGTGTGTAGCTACTGTTTTCAAGCATTCCATTATTTTTTTTACTACATATACATATAATTATATACATATATATATATATTTTTTTTTATTACGTATTACCAATATTTTTACTGAAGTACGTTCACAAATAATTGTTATTCAATTTTAAAAAAGAATCTTTTATTTTTTGTATTAAGACTTCATTTTGAGCACTTCCTTAATTTTTAGACAAATTTAAAATTGTAAAAAAAACAACAACAACAACAACAACAACAATTTCATTTGTTGTACAAACAGTGTGGCCAGTCTATACTCTAAAACCGAAATTGATAACGAAACTGAAGTCGAGATCGAAGTCGATATCGAAATCGAAGTCGACATTAGACTGCAAATTGAAATAATCATATGTTAACTGAACAAAAACAATCTGCAATCAAAAGCGAAATGTTGCCGAGTCCAAAAGCAACGAGAACCGAGAAGCGAATAGAAAGCAGAAGATAGTGAAGAAGAGAGAGTGCGAGAGAGACAGATAGAGAGAGAGAGGGAAAGAAAGAGGGGGGAGGAGCAGGCGATGGATAGAGGAGCCAGGGCGAAAAGAAGCGAATGTTGCAATTACGTAATCTATTTACTTTATATAAATATATTCACAAACTATACATATAAATATACACATAAATTATATGCAGTAATACAATTAATTTTTTTTAAATAATAAGAAGCGACGAGCAAAACAGTAGAACGAGTAAAGTACGGATGAAGCAACAATAGAATCAGAACGTCATTGCCAAATAAAACAAAGATGTAACAAATATGAAATATGAAATACGAAATACGAAATACAAAATATGAAATATGAAATACGAGTAAATAAAGTGAATGAATATGACTACAGAAACCCAAATCAAATTGAAATAACAAGCAAACAACATTCCGCCAGCAAGCAAAAGATATAGCATGCAATAGTGTAGCCAAGTTAAATATGCACTGTAAAAAAAAACAAGCCAATATATACAAAATAACAAACAATTGAAAAATCTAGACGTTAGTTTATGAGCATAATACCACAAAGAGGAAAGAAACAAAGAATAGAAGAACAGAAGAAGAAAGTAATGCAGTCAAAAAAACAGACAGCGAGTAGTTGTTTCCAAAAAATAAATGTTGTAATTCATCAATTTAAATGCGATTAGAAAATTACGAGAAAAAGCCTCAAAAACTCAAAAAAAAAAATAAAAATAAAATAAAAGAAAAACTCATGCAGGAAAACAAAACTGTAAAAGTAAATATATACATATATATATTTGTTGAAAATGCAACAATTTTATTAAGTAAATGCTCCAAACGGCGTCAAGTAAATTTTGCAAAACTATGTTACACAATGTTTAAAACTTGAAAGATTATTAAACAAGACAAAACTATACAAAAAGAATACAAAACAAAACAAAAATGCAAAGAAAAACGAGAATATATTTAAAATATTTTTTTTTTTTGTAGTCAACAAAGTATAAAAATGTGTGTGCAGTAAATTTGTTTAAGTTTTTATTTATACGCATTAAAACAAAAATCAAATAAATATGAAAATTAATTAATAAAACTACAAGTTTAGTATATTATATGTATATGTGTGGTGTAATAAATTGAATAACAAACTTAGCTAAAGAATAATGCCAGCAAAAAAGCGAAGCGAACTAAAAAATGAAACTAACTCTATACAAAATAGGCACGGTTTAACAAGCATTGTATGATATGAGAAATACCTAAATAAAATGCGACAAACAAATACAAAAACACATGAATTCTTCAAATCTTTCAAATTTCAGATCAATTAGCGCCATACAAACAAAACACAGCAGTGCTGCCAGACTCTGATTTAGACGAACAGGTGGCAGCGTAACTTAACAGAATTACTCCACACTTAACAGAGCTACATAACTGCATGGCCAGTGTGACCATTGTTCAATCAATATAGACGCACAATGCGAGCCAACATATGCAAAAATTGCACAAAATAAGCCAGTGTGTTTCTCTAGCATTTGTTACCGAAGAATCGACCTGTGCGGACGCGTTTACAACGATTATTGCGGTACCGTTAGCTGCCGCTATTGTGTTGTTTTCTGTTTCCGTTTTTTTTTTCCCCCCCCCCCCGACTCTTTTTCTTGTTTGTGTTTGTGGTGATTTCCAATTGCATTAATTGTACATATATGGCCAAATAATAATCTTATCGCCAGCATGAGCCGAAGCACAAGTTATTACTGAGTGCGGCCTTAACATTGAATTACCAACAACAACAGCAGCAACAAATCGGTGAGCCAACAAGCTGCTCGCAAAAAGACCGACTGAGACTGAGAGAGAAAGCTAACGAGAGAGAGAGAGTAGGAATAATAAGAAGAATATGCCAGTGAAGTCGGTGTCGAGGCAACAGAGCCAAACGCCCGCCCAGCAGCTGCAGCAGCAGCAACAGCGTGACGTAGAGAACGGCATCTATCCGAATATACCCGCAGAGCGGCGATCGCCGGTGCGTTCAATAAGGCCGCCAACGTTGCGCCAAGATACCGTTGACATGGAGGAGATACCGCTGAACCAAGTCAATGTCCAGCAGGAGTCGGAGGATCGTCAGAGAATGCGTGAAGTATTCGACAAGGTAAACTAAAAGGAACACAAACACTTGCGCATATACACATACATATAGATGCACGCGTATACGTGTGTATAACTGCATTGCATGTTGCGTGTCTACGTCTGTAAGTGTGTGTGTTTCCATGAATGAATTAATTTCCTTGTTTGTTGTGTGAGACGACAACGCCCGTCTCTGTTCGTAACCCTTGTGCTCGTGGGTAAGAGTCGTAGTCATGTTGTGAATCATCTCTATAAATATGTAGCCACGTATGGCCACCCTTAGCCTTGCCCTTGCCACTTATTGGCACGCTCTATTTTTATGCACGCTGCGACTGCGCGCTATTTGTTGTTTGGAAAGGAGGGCGAAGAAGATGCGCTATCAACGTCAACTCCAACCTCATTTCTCTCTCTCTTTCTCTCTGCCTGTCTGCATGTGTGCATTTGTACAACAATCTATTAATTTCACACTTTTGCATAATTCACCGTTAACATTTTGATGTTTGCTTTTCTCAGTTTGTTTTTGCTGCAGTCACAACAACAGCAATTTGACAGTGGGGAATACCAGACTTTTATCGCTTACGAAAATTGTGCAGAGCAAAAACCGGTTACTCAACAGACAAAAAGATCTACATGCATACATACATCCATATGTACATACGTATAAATGTGTGTAAATTTATATCTGTGTTGCTGTTGTTCTTGGCTGTCAGTCAGTTGATTTGTGTCTTAGTCACTTGCACGAAATTGTTGTTGCCATTTTTTTTTTTTTTTTTGTTTAGCGCTTAGCATTTAGCATTGTTTGCCTACTAATTATGAAGTGCCGCTCTCATACTCTCTCTCTATTCATTCTTATTCTTACCACAACCGCTACAGGTTGTTTTTTCTTCTCTTTTGTTGTTTCCATTGAACATTCCATAGTATTATCCCATTCTCTCCTGTATCTCCCTCTCTCTGTCTCTCTCCTGGCCCTTGGCAACTGAATCGTCGATATACGAATTGCACTTCATCATTTGTTTTAACCTGTTTGATAATGCTTCTTCTTCATCTGGTGCTGATTCTTTTACTTTGGCATAACTGGAATACACAAATGTTAATTTGTACATTTAATTTCTACATACATACATAGGCATGTGTATGTTTGCATAAATTAACATATTTTTATTACGCCAGTTTCTTTGATGAACAGAACATCGTCTCGATTCTGATTCTGGCTTTCACCTTAGTGCTTGTTTTTAGTTATTTTTTGTGAATTCGTTCAATATCTCAATATTGCCGCGTAATCTTATCTCATTTTGCTTACTCAACCAAAGGCATTTCAACTAGTTGGCGTTGTTGACCCTAAACGCCAAACTTTTCATGGCTTTTTACCGATAGACACATACATACATATACGCGCATACATATCTATGGGTTGCAGCACAGCTGACTAAACTGCAATTTGTGTGACTCACTTTTATTCCCATGTGTTGTACTATTACCGCTTAAGCCTCCCCCCTCCCCCCGTTTTATCCAATTATTGCGTTTCTAATCAGAATTGCTTTGTTCTCGAATCAAGTGTGTGTGTGTGTGTGTGTGTGTGTGTGTGTGTGTGTGTGTGGATGCAGGTGGTTCTATATATAAACAAACAATACACACAGTTTGTCGCTAAATTGACTTCACATGGCGGAAAACAATATTTTCTAAGTTCTTTTGAAAAAAAAAAATGTATTTTATTATTGCCTCTTAATTATATTTTTATTTTTCTACTATTAAATAGATTTCTCTAAATTATGTAACAAATTATCAAGATTCATTAATTAAAATAATTGTGAAAATTTTTGTTTAAAAACTAAAATAATCAAATTTTTTGGACTGTCCATAATGTGTTTTGACTATGCAAATTTTTGATTTTGTATATTTTAGCCACCAGAATGGGGAAAATGGCATATTATTAAGCAGTGATTTCATTTCATTTATTGTGAGTTATGAGAGCTGCTCTAATTGCCATTATTGCAATCTGTAATACGGAAAAAAGATCTAAATAGATTAATTCTAAGTATTTGAAGTTATTCAGGTATTTGTATTCTTTGTGAAATCTCAGACACCCTCTTTAGGGAGGGGGTACAAATGACTAACGCTGCAACTGTAAACCGAAATGGAATTTGCTTTTTAAAATTTAAACTATTTAATCCGATTGCGAATTCAGTGATATGCTTATCAGGTAACCAGAAGATACTGCAAGCATAAAATATTTCTTTCATCATTATAATTATTGGATATGTTTACACATAAATATTGGAATAGCATTAGATTACTTTGGACAGATTCACTTATCTAATCGGCTATAGTATTAAATAACGAATACACACACACACACACACACACACACACACACACACACACATGTACAATAGTGGAAACAGTTTTTGTAATCTTACACATTTCCAATCAGTTTAAGAAGCTTACTGCGAAGGAAAAACTACTCCAAAAACGTCTGGGAAAATGTGTGCGTTGTCACCAGTTGCGACCCGTTTTGGGCCATTTCATTACTAGCTTGGCCGCCTGGCATGCTTGGCCATTTATGGCCCCGACTTGTTTTTGCCGCGTTTGGAGTGCGTTGTTTTTGTGTTGTTGCATGGATGCATTGTGGCAATGCGGCTATTATGCAATAGCCAACTTGTTGCTATTCCTAATTTGGGGTATCTTTTATTTTCAAATTTGGAAGCAGAATTTGGAATATATATTGTGTATTTCAGTAGATTCGGTTCTGGCATTGCAATTTTTGAGCAGCTGATATTTTGCAAGCGAGAAGCGAAAGGTCATAAATCACACGTCTCGGGCATCCATGAAGTGATCCTCATGCATGCTCAACTCCTGCCACTTTGCTACCTCCTCTTGCGTCGGCGACAATGCGTCCAGCCACTTGTCCAGCAGCAGCTTCCTCCGCTCCAGCTGGATGCTACCTGCGCCCCGCGTCTTTTGGCTGAGTATCAAGTTGGTTCCAATGAACTGTCCCGTAAGGACCTTATTAATTGAGGTGACGGTGCCAATGCCCGACTCATCGCACAGGCTGCTCCTATCCTGGCCCTGATCATGATCCTGCTCGTGGCCCATCATCCAGCCCATTAGATTCACGACCATCTGCCACAAATGCGCCATTCTATGGTTTCAACGGTCTTGAAAACTGCGTTTCTCAAATCACACTTTACTCACCTATACACCTCAAGTTGATAGTATTGTGGTTTATTCCGATCCCATTTGTATTCCCAACTATAGCAACACAAAAAGTGAAACGTGTGAAATGTTAAACTCGTATTCCCCAAATCCCATTTGAGTTACCCTGTTTACGCCTGCTAAACCATTTTACCTGTTTTTTACATTAGGTGAGGTGGTTAAACAAATAAAATACACTATTTACTTCTTTATAATATGATCAAGAATGATAATTATTTTAATAATAATTTAATTACTTTTCATATGTAAAAAAAGAACGAAGAGGTTGAGGAAGATACACATCCTTCACCTTAAGCCATGCCCATTTGTGGTTTCACCTCTAGATTAATATTAAATGTAGTCTGTTTAATATGAATCCAAATTCACTTAATGGTTCAAACTGTGGACTTACCATGTGATTTGTGAGAGTACTTTTATAGTTATACGCTTGACAGCTGTAAATATATATATAAATATATATGTGATCAACGAATACCAATACTAATTGACTGTTTGCTTTTGGAGTACAGCACGACTCGGACAGAGATGGGCTGATCAACACGCACGAGCTGAAGGGTCTGATTTCGAATGGATACTGCCGCGACATACCTGTCTACATTGCCGAGCAGATACTGCGCCGCAGTGATACGGACAATGATGGACATCTAGACTTTGAGGAGTTCTATGTGATGTCGCTGCACCACAAGTGGATGGTGCGCAATCTTCTGACCCGCTATTGCCGGTATGTAGTGCCGCCGCCAAAGCCGCTCGAGGGCGACGAGCCGGACGGCGCGTACGAGAAGCAAATGTCCATCTGCCCGCCACCGCTAACCATGGTCATCTTCTCCATCATTGAGATCATCATGTTTCTCGTCGATGTGATTTATTTTCAGTAAGCCAGTCATCTGATTTCTCACTCTATATATATATTTAACTGTTTATTTAATTTGTTTCTAGGGACGATCCGAACCACAATCAGCGCTTGGGCGAGAGCACCAACGGACCAGCGGCGACGCTCTTTATTTACAATCCGTACAAGCGCTACGAGGCGTGGCGCTTCGTTAGCTACATGTTCGTCCACGTGGGCATCATGCATCTCATGATGAATCTGATCATACAGATCTTTCTCGGCATTGCACTCGAGTTGGTGCATCACTGGTGGCGTGTGGCGCTCGTCTACTTGGCTGGCGTGCTCGCTGGCTCCATGGGCACCTCGCTGACCAGTCCGCGCATCTTTCTGGCCGGCGCGTCCGGCGGTGTGTACGCCCTGATCACGGCTCACATTGCCACAATAATTATGGTAAGAATTATACAAATACAAAACCATGCATGCGCATATAGGATAATCCTCCTTATATTCCATTGCAGAACTACTCGGAAATGGAGTACGCGATCGTGCAGCTGCTTGCATTCCTTGTGTTCTGCTTCACCGATCTGGGCACATCCGTGTATCGCCATCTAACTGATCAACACGACCAGATTGGGTATGTGGCGCACTTGTCGGGTGCCGTCGCTGGACTCCTGGTTGGCATTGGTGTGCTGCGAAATTTGGAGGTGCGTCGCTGGGAGCGCGTACTCTGGTGGATCGCTATCATCTTCTACTTTGCACTCATGACCACAGGCATCATTGTGCACATCTTTGTGCCCGACTACTTTCCCAAGCCCGAATACAACTGATCGCCATCGAGATGATTTATCCAGGCCAATGACAAATTAGCTTTAAGTCGCCCATAGTCCATAACCTTGGCCCTGGCCTTAGCCTTAAGTTGTCTATGATGTTCAAAGTCCAAAGTGCACTTGATCTAGGCCATTCATTTAGTTGGGTTCAACGTAAGCTTCTTTACATTTATATATGTATTTCGAAGGGTTTGTCAGCGCAACTCGAAGAGGCTGCATATGATTAATACCCTATACCCTATACCTTATACCATATCTGGCCTCTGGACTCCTGATAACACTCTTAGTCAAAACATGATGCAACGCAAATAGTATTAAACATACTAATTGAGTACAATAATAAGCCACACAAAACAGATTCGTTTATGCACTCGACTCGACATTCTGCTAGCAATTATGACCAAGAATCAACCCCTTTGTATGTAGCTGGAAACAGATGATGAGCATTAAAAAAGTGATTCGCTGGAAGGCAGCGATTGGATTGTTATCATCTCCATTTTCCCGGCTATTAAGCTTTTGTACATGTTGTAACACGACGACTATTTGGTGGCGACGTAGCTATTACCCTAATTTATGCATATATTTTTTGTAAAATGTATATTAAATAAACATATACTATATGCAGTGTGCACTGTCCAATAGCCCACCTGGCCTCGACCCCAACCCACCTCTCCATGCAAAAGATAGTACTTAAATATGTACACTACCACTACCACTACCACTACACAGACAATACAGAGTCTGCTTAGTGATAATCCAAACGCACAAAAACTACTACACAAACTCGCCTTTTGATAAGAAACTGTGCATTTTACCAGACGGGCTTGTGTGCATTAATTATCTTAATGTCATTCGGGTAGAAAGTTTGAGTTGAGTTGGAAAAGTAAGGGACTTGTGAAGTCCTAAGTTTGGTGAGTGTTCAATTTGTAAGTTGGTTCCATTGAGTGCAATGCCTGGGCTTATATTACTTCTTTATTTAACAATGTTTTTCATTTCAACAAACACAAAATATTTAAGCATAAATGATGTATTTTCATTATTATTATTAGAATAAGAAATATTTATATATTTCTATGTATTTATATGATAAAATAATACAATTTTTTACATAAAAAAATCAGTTGGCCTTTTCTTTTGCCGGTTGCTGAAATAATGGCTAAATTGCCGTCAAATGAAAAATCTATAGTATTCCTTTAGTTTATTTCGGGTTGAAAACACAAAATCCTTGTTTTCTTAGAAACGACAAAAACGATTTGATTGTGCTTTGGCCAGTTGATAGCCCAGCTCAGCAAAAAAAGTTTGACACAGGATTCGTAAGGATATAACTGAGATACGAGCAATTATCTTTTTAAAAGATTCCCGTTATTTCAGCTCGTCCTTTTTGTGGTTTTGTTCGAATCGGAAGGCCAAGGACCTATGGTCCGGATAGTCCTTAAGATGACTAAGTTCTTGTACACGTTTTTTTTCCAGAGTTCAGAAACCTTTGAATGCCTAACGACAGTCTTTTTTAAAATAAGTGTAAAAACAAAGTGTCCTTCCAAATGCAAGTTCTGGCTTTTTAAAAAATAGCGTTAGCTCCGCCAATTCCATACAAATAAATTATAAATTAAAACAAGGAAGAACGCTGTAGTCGAGTGAGCCCGACTACCATATACCCTGAACCAAGCTTTAAATACATTATAGGTTTATTTCCAAATGTCCCCTTTAATAGTTTCGCACCAAACAAATTATAGAGAAGTTTCCTAATAATCTTCCCACCCAGTTTGGTAACTTACTAACTTGCGAGGGATATGGACGTTTATCGGTTTTGGGGGCTGGAGTGGGCGTGGCCCAAACAATTTTGGAGTTCGACCTTAGTAATATACCTTCTAAGTTTGATAACTGTAGCTTTTAAATTGCGGGTGATACAGGCATTTTTCGTTTTTTGTGGGCGGGAGTGGGCGTGGTCAAATTTTTTTTCCCCCACATTTATGAAGGGTGTTGCTAGCAATATACATTTAAAATTTGTATCGATCTTTGGGGGAGTTACCAGTAACATACCTGCAAAATTTCGCGACTCTAGCTAGCAAATTACGGCAGATATGAGCATTTTAAATTTCTAGGGACGAAGTTCCTGAGGGCGGCGGTTGTGGGCGTGGTCCAAAAATTGGTATGCCGATCTTTGGAGGAGGTTACCAGCAAATTACCTTCCAAGTTTGGTTAATCTATCTTTCAAATTTTCGGAGATATACGGAGTTATCGTTTTACAATCGGAATTGTCGATAATAGGCGCAGGTGTGGGCGTGGTACCACCAATTTGTTATTGGTTCTTAAAGGCGACTACCAGTAATATACCTACCAAATTTGACGTTCCCTACTCAAAAACTGCGGAAGATATAGCCATTTGAAAATTTTAGGGGCGGGGGTGATGGGAGCGTCGGAGGTGGGCGTGGCACATGCCGATCTTTCAAGGACCTCGCCAACAACCTACCAACCAAAATTGGTGACTGTATCCATTAAATTGTGAGAGATATGTGGAATTTATTACAATCGGATATCGAAATGTATCGATAATTCCGAAACTGAGGCAGTTATCGATAAAAATAAAGCAAACTTGATCTGCGCCTGGTACACGAAAACTTATATTCCAAATTTGAAGTCTCTAGCTCTTATAGTCTCTAAGATCTGCGCGTTCATACAGACGGACAGGGCTATATCGACTCGGCTGTTGATCCTGATCAAGAATATATATACTTTATGGGGTCGGAGATGCTTCCTTCTGCCTGTTACATACATTTGCACAAAACCATTATACCCTTTTTACCCATTTTTAATGGGTTCAGGGTATAATTATAAAAATTAAAAATCGTTTCGGTAAACTAACTGTGCGTCTTATAAGCCGTTGGAAAAGCCTTAAAATCGTAATATAAAACTGTTAATTTGAGCAACGCAAGGTATGTAAACATAAATTAGGTATTTTCAGAAAAAAAAACTTAAGAATTATTTATACTTCAGTTATCACTTAATTTAAAAAAAAAATGATTTAATATTTTATAAACAAAATAAGATTCCTTCATTTGTTAGGTTTCGAATAGGTTTTACTTTTCTCAACGAGTACAATAATTATTGTATCTTTAATTACTTTAAAATTGTATTCGATAGAAGGCATTGTGTAGCTAATGATTGGGAAATTAAGACTCAGTCTGTATTCTCTCAAAGAACAACTGGGTAGCAGGCAAAGACAGATACAAAGCGATGCTTCCCGCTCTGATTCAGCTCACAGCCTGCAAACTTAAATTATATATATACGTAAGTGTAGTGAAATGATAATCTTAAATGTTTGAAAAACAACCTTTGTCGGTGGATGGAGCCGACAGGAATTTCAGATTGATTGTCTCGAGTTGTGAGACCTTGGCGACGGTTAACCAAGCCTGGGGCATCATGTGGTGTAAAATCGATTCTAGGCGATCGACCGGCAAATAGGCGATTGGCTCATCGGACTCATTCAAAACATCATTTTCGGGAACGCCGGGAATGGGCAGCAGCACTGGCACACAATCCTTTTCGTGAATCATGGCCAATGCCCGAGTTACGCTGAGCAGCTCGTAGGTGATCCCCAGGCGGAACACCTTGAGCTGTTCGCTGTTCTCGTTGATGGCCTGCATGATGTAGTGCACCATATAGGCGGTATGATTGTGGAAATTTGGCAACAGCAGCAGCTCCTGCAACGATTTACACTCGGACAACTGACGACTCAACTCCGCATCTACGTTGACATTGATGAGTTCGACGCGCTTCACACTGCCAGCGGCGGCAATGCCATCCATGATCTCTTTTATATTAAATGAGCGATTGCTGTGGTGGTTCTCAAGGCGCAAATGGCGCAAACGCTTTAGACTGGGCAGCACTTCTTGCCCGAACGTTGCCACCTTCATGCCGCGACAGGAGCCCAGCACAAGCGTCTCCAGCTGCCGCAATCCCTTCAACTGTAACAGCTCCAGCTGAGCCATGTTGCTAATACCGCGCAAGCTCAGCTCTCGCAAGTAGCTCAACTTCTGCAGCGGCGGCAATGAAATGATGCTGGCTTTCGGCTCCAGCATGCGAATGCGCAGCACACACAAATCCAACATCTTTTCGATGTTGGCCAGGTTCAGAGCACGACTGATGCACGTTGTGCGCAGCTCCAGCAGTTGTGGCATGCACTCCACAATTGTCTTGATGAACTCCGCCTCGCTCGCATCGGTGCGTAGAATACGCAACGATTTCAACACTCGCAAATCACCGTCGAACCGCATCTTTGGATTGTCGATCCTCACGCCCATCATATCGAGCTCAACGGTACGGTAGACCGCCATATCACGGAGCAGAAGCTTCCAGTTGCTGATGTGCGTATCGCGCAACTTCACTGTACGCCACACGCTCCTATCGCGGGCAATCATAGCCCAGGTCTTGCACACAGTTGACAAGCGCACGCGTTCCTACAAACGTAAATTGTTTCGATTAGTTGATTAGTTGTAGGGATTCATCAGTTAGTTAATTCTTATTTGCCAAATGTGAGAGAAACTTACGTGCAGGTCGAGTGTCTTCATAATGGCCGTCATCAGTTGACAGCCCATGCTACCACCAGAAATACAATCAACGATTTGCTGACGCTTCTCCTTAGCTGTGGCGTTGCGACTAGCTAATATTTTTGGATTGATATCCAAGTTCGGATCGCCTGTAAAGCTGTAAAAATGCAAAAGATTCCAGGAGATTTTATTATTAGTTGCATTTCACGAAGGCAAGCAATTATGAATGTCAACAAATATATTAGTTAACATTTAAATTTAAAAGTTCGTATATCAAACTTTCCTTCTAATAATAATTTATTTATCTATCTTAGAGCCGTAACCACACAAAACAAAAACGTCGAATCAGAAGATATCTATTCATTCGATAACTATTCAGAACTGAAGGCAACTGACCCGGCAACTCAGACATAGACTCCCTGTCCCACTGGACACAAACACGTTACTTCACACCTAATTTACTTGCAAATCCTGCCCAGCTTAAGCTATCCAAACAACTCAAACACTCAACGAAAAGTCGAACTAAAAAGAAAGCTATCTTCTCCGCACACTTGATCTACACAGTTGATTTACTTCTTTATCGATTGACCAAACAACAGACGCTTTCTATTTGCAACGTTCAATTTTGTAACGTAAATGTTTCATAATGTTACAAAATTGAGTTGAACCGAACTGAGTCGTTGAGTTGGACTCACAGTGGTATTTGGGGACGCGTACGCGGCGGCGAGACAGCAACGACAGCCTTGCTGTCCTCCGTTAATAACAACCACCTCCATTGGCTTGGGCGTTATCATTCTACCGCCACGACGTGCAGGAGAATCATCTCTGAGCAGCTTAGCAGGCGGCAGAGCGCCGGGCAGTTCAATCTCTTTGACGATGACTCCATTGCCGGCGGCGTTCACATTCTCATCGATAACTTCCTTATCCAGCTTATTGTTCCCATTGCCATTGACATTGGCATTGACACTAGCAAGTCCATGTCCACGTGCCTGCTGCTGTCGTGCTATATCTGCTGGCGGCGAAAGGGAAGCATTGCTGCCAGGCATAACACAGCGCTATTAAGCAATGGTGGATAAAAGGTAAACAAATTAGCGCTGAATTTATGCTGATCCGACCCGAGGAGATGTCATCACTCACCTCGCAGATGTAGGTCTCGGGTCTGCTCAGCCCGACACGAAAGGCTTTATTGCTGCCATTGATTGCCTGCAAGCATTTCGCACAAGTTTTTACCGTCTCAACGGCTGACTGCGGCTGGAGCGGCAGCTTCGACTGCACAGCCGTCGGTGTCTCTGGTGCTGCCTTTGTTGATTTGTTCGTCTGGTTGCTGCTGGGACAGAGTCAGAGAGTCAGTTGCCGTCAGTTAGGAAAGGAGCAATGGAAGTCATCAATCTAATCAGAGACTGCTTACCCACGTCTGCGTGCGCTGTTGCCGGCGCTGGAGCCGATGCCGCCACTGCTGTTACCATTGCTCTCAGCCAGGACGCGAGCATTTCCCTTAACCGCCATTGTTGGGGTCCATCCCTCCGGCGGCGGGCTGGCGCCCTTGGGCACCTTAGGCTTAGGCACACGTTTCCCGAATACGGGTGTTAGCGTTGATGCTGCTTGTTGGCCGACATCAATACTGTTATCCAGCTGCTGCTGTTGTTGTGGCTGCTGCTGTTGTTCTTGTTGCTTCTGCTGCTTCTGTTTCTGCTGCTTTGCGGCGGCCAACAATTTGCGACGCTCCTTAGCAGACTGACCCTGGCGGACCGTTTCGAATTTCTCGCCAGCATTCTGAAGCTGGGGCTTAAAGCAAAAATGATCAATTGATAGATCGGGCACAAGCAGTGGGATAATGTCATCTCTCAAGCGCAGCTTCTTGCCCGCTGGTGATATGAATATAACATCAGCTTGCTGGCGCGCATTGTTGAATTTGCTGCGCAACACCAATTCACGCTTCCAGCCGTGCTCGAAGGGCAAGCGATAGAAGGGATCCGTGGCCGGGAGTTTGTTCGCAGCAACCGAGCGCCGACGTTTGGGCGCCTGTGCATCACTGCTGGTGGGGTCAAATTGGTACATCGATTTGGAGCGCTTCAGTAGCATGCTGCTTGGATTATCCTTGTCGTCGGTAATAAGATGTTTAGAAAGGAAATTAAATGGGTAAGTCAATGGCCAGCTATGCTAGCTACATCACAACTAAGGCTAAACTCCCACCTGCTTGTCTAAATCAGTGTGTGGCTCTGATTTTAAAACGATTACCCGTTTTCTTTTTGGTCTACAAATCATATTATTAAAACGTGTGACAAGCGGACAAAAGTTACATTTTTAACTCAAAAGCTCTGTTAACTTAACAGTCTTGTTTATTGAGGAACCGACATTAAATCAAAAATACAATCGTCCAACAAGTTAAGTCTCACACATATACAGTGGCTCACATATTGTTTGGACCAGTGCCTAGCAAAAAATTTAAAGTGCTATAAAGTTTAAACAAGGAAACAAATTCAAAATGTTTAAATGCCAATTTGCTAAATGTTATATCACATTTGAAAAACAAACTTTAGTTTTTATTAAAATACACGCACGCATGTTGTATTTATGTATGTATGTATATACATATTTAAAAAAAATCATTGTGTAAATGAAGAGCTTGAAAATATTAAGCTTCTTTTAACCGACCAACTCGAAATTACACTAGATGGCAGGCAAGACCACTAATTAACACCTCACAAATTTCTTTAAGATCATTTTTATTTTTGATGTTTTTTTTAACGGTGAATGTGCAGAAATGAACGCACGCACAAATGAGCGTTGAACGCAAGAGTTGAGGCTGCATCGAAAACCGAAACGGGAGCAAAACATAGGCAAAAGTAAAAGGCAATTTAAGGTTTGTTTTTTTTTTTTGTGTTTTACGATTTACGTTATCCCTATATACACTATATATATAAACATTATATATAAACATTTGTACATACTTTTGTCTTTCTATTTTGTGTGTACAAAATTAATTTTTGCAAGTGGCAAACGAAAGTTCTGCACAAAAATAGATTGCGAAGCGACAGACAGACGGAGCAAAAGAATCAGATATGTGTGTGTGGACATGTGTGTATATGTGTAGATATGCACACAAGCATACGTGTATTGAAAAACAAATAGAAAAGAAAACAAAATGGTGGCTCGCCGTTTACCTTCGCTTTTGTTGCGCGGCTTCGCGACGGCGCAGCGAGTATGGAGAGAGTGGAGGGAGGGGAGCGAATCGAGTTGGGAATTTTGTTGCCGTTGTCCGGTTTGATCCGCTTTCAATTGACACAATTGGCACAGTTTTTCTTTATATTATTGTTATTATTTTTTTTTTTACCAAAGTACTTAAACGCACATAAGAATTTTGAGCACAAAAAAAAATTGCTTTTTTCCTTTTTGCGTCAGCCGAACGAGATTGTTGAGCGCTGCAATTTAACTGAGTTTTTGCTTTTCGAACCGTTTACTTTTTACTCGATTCTATCGTGCCTTCTTCTGCTCTCCTGACGCTTCCGCTGCCAATCGTATATAGCGTGACGTACATATATAAATATGTATGTATGGCCTGCGTATGCGAATTTGTATGCGTGTGTGTGCCGGTCCCGGCGAACTAAAATGGACGACAAGCTTCGCAGAGAGAACAACTAAACCTACGGCTTGACAAACGCGCAAAGCAGAAGACTCTTTTAGCGAACATTTGCCTTCGAGCAATGGGCGAGCGCATGTGTGAGAAAGAGATGGCGTGATAATCGACGCTAGCATCAATATATTTGTGTGTATTCTGCAGAGCCCCGATAAGTACTGTTTCGTGTACGCATGTATGTGTGTATGTATGTATGTATATGCTTGTGAGTAAAAATACTCTGTAAGAAATGTACTTGCAGAACTGAACATTTGAGTGCAAATCATTTTAAAGGGAAATTATCCAATAAAACTAGAATATATTTAACAACTGTTAAGGTTAAGGGTATATCGTAGTCGTGCCAACTCGACTACAGCATCTTACTTGTTTTATATGCAAATCCATGCATGCGCATATAGGATAATCCTCCTTATATTCCATTGCAGAACTACTCGGAAATGGAGTACGCGATCGTGCAACTGCTTGCATTCCTTGTGTTCTGCTTCACCGATCTGGGCACATCCGTGTATCGCCATCTAACTGATCAACACGACCAGATTGGGTATGTGGCGCACTTGTCGGGTGCCGTCGCTGGACTCCTGGTTGGCATTGGTGTGCTGCGAAATTTGGAGGTGCGTCGCTGGGAGCGCGTACTCTGGTGGATCGCTATCATCTTCTACTTTGCACTCATGACCACAGGCATCATTGTGCACATCTTTGTGCCCGACTACTTTCCCAAGCCCGAATACAACTGATCGCCATCGAGATGATTTATCCAGGCCAATGACAAATTAGCTTTAAGTCGCCCATAGTCCATAACCTTGGCCCTGGCCTTAGCCTTAAGTTGTCTATGATGTTCAAAGTCCAAAGTGCACTTGATCTAGGCCATTCATTTAGTTGGGTTCAACGTGAGCTTCTTTACATTTATATATGTATTTCGAAGGGTTTGTCAGCGCAACTCGAAGAGGCTGCATATGATTAATACCCTATACCCTATACCTTATACCATATCTGGCCTCTGGACTCCTGATAACACTCTTAGTCAAAACATGATGCAACGCAAATAGTATTAAACATACTAATTGAGTACAATAATAAGCCACACAAAACAGATTCGTTTATGCACTCGACTCGACATTCTGCTAGCAATTATGACCAAGAATCAACCCCTTTGTATGTAGCTGGAAACAGATGATGAGCATTAAAAAAGTGATTCGCTGGAAGGCAGCGATTGGATTGTTATCATCTCCATTTTCCCGGCTATTAAGCTTTTGTACATGTTGTAACACGACGACTATTTGGTGGCGACGTAGCTATTACCCTAATTTATGCATATATTTTTTGTAAAATGTATATTAAATAAACATATACTATATGCAGTGTGCACTGTCCAATAGCCCACCTGGCCTCGACCCCAACCCACCTCTCCATGCAAAAGATAGTACTTAAATATGTACACTACCACTACCACTACCACTACACAGACAATACAGAGTCTGCTTAGTGATAATCCAAACGCACAAAAACTACTACACAAACTCGCCTTTTGATAAGAAACTGTGCATTTTACCAGACGGGCTTGTGTGCATTAATTATCTTAATGTCATTCGGGTAGAAAGTTTGAGTTGAGTTGGAAAAGTAAGGGACTTGTGAAGTCCTAAGTTTGGTGAGTGTTCAATTTGTAAGTTGGTTCCATTGAGTGCAATGCCTGGGCTTATATTACTTCTTTATTTAACAATGTTTTTCATTTCAACAAACACAAAATATTTAAGCATAAATGATGTATTTTCATTATTATTATTAGAATAAGAAATATTTATATATTTCTATGTATTTATATGATAAAATAATACAATTTTTTACATAAAAAAATCAGTTGGCCTTTTCTTTTGCCGGTTGCTGAAATAATGGCTAAATTGCCGTCAAATGAAAAATCTATAGTATTCCTTTAGTTTATTTCGGGTTGAAAACACAAAATCCTTGTTTTCTTAGAAACGACAAAAACGATTTGATTGTGCTTTGGCCAGTTGATAGCCCAGCTCAGCAAAAAAAGTTTGACACAGGATTCGTAAGGATATAACTGAGATACGAGCAATTATCTTTTTAAAAGATTCCCGTTATTTCAGCTCGTCCTTTTTGTGGTTTTGTTCGAATCGGAAGGCCAAGGACCTATGGTCCGGATAGTCCTTAAGATGACTAAGTTCTTGTACACGTTTTTTTTCCAGAGTTCAGACACCTTTGAATGCCTAACGACAGTCTTTTTTAAAACAAGTGTAAAAACAAAGTGTCCTTCCAAATGCAAGTTCTGGCTTTTTAAAAAATAGCGTTAGCTCCGCCAATTCCATACAAATAAATTATAAATTAAAACAAGTAAGAACGCTGTAGTCGAGTGAGCCCGACTACCATATACCCTGAACCAAGCTTTAAATACATTATAGGTTTATTTCCAAATGTCCCCTTTAATAGTTTCGCACCAAACAAATTATAGAGAAGTTTCCTAATAATCTTCCCACCCAGTTTGGTAACTTACTAACTTGCGAGGGATATGGACGTTTATCGGTTTTGGGGGCTGGAGTGGGCGTGGCCCAAACAATTTTGGAGTTCGACCTTAGTAATATACCTTCTAAGTTTGATAACTGTAGCTCTTAAATTGCGGGTGATACAGGCATTTTTCGTTTTTTGTGGGCGGGAGTGGGCGTGGTCAAATTTTTTTCCCCCACATTTATGAAGGGTGTTGCTAGCAATATACATTTAAAATTTGTATCGATCTTTGGGGGAGTTACCAGTAACATACCTGCAAAATTTCGCGACTCTAGCTAGCAAATTACGGCAGATATGAGCATTTTAAATTTCTAGGGACGAAGTTCCTGAGGGCGGCGGTTGTGGGCGTGGTCCAAAAATTGGTATGCCGATCTTTGGAGGAGGTTACCAGCAAATTACCTTCCAAGTTTGGTTAATCTATCTTTCAAATTTTCGGAGATATACGGAGTTATCGTTTTACAATCGGAATTGTCGATAATAGGCGCAGGTGTGGGCGTGGTACCACCAATTTGTTATTGGTTCTTAAAGGCGACTACCAGTAATATACCTGCCAAATTTGACGTTCCCTACTCAAAAACTGCGGAAGATATAGCCATTTGAAAATTTTAGGGGCGGGGGTGATGGGAGCGTCGGAGGTGGGCGTGGCACATGCCGATCTTTCAAGGACCTCGCCAACAACCTACCAACCAAAATTGGTGACTGTATCCATTAAATTGTGAGAGATATGTGGAATTTATTACAATCGGATATCGAAATGTATCGATAATTCCGAAACTGAGGCAGTTATCGATAAAAATAAAGCAAACTTGATCTGCGCCTGGTACACGAAAACTTATATTCCAAATTTGAAGTCTCTAGCTCTTATAGTCTCTAAGATCTGCGCGTTCATACAGACGGACAGGGCTATATCGACTCGGCTGTTGATCCTGATCAAGAATATATATACTTTATGGGGTCGGAGATGCTTCCTTCTGCCTGTTACATACATTTGCACAAAACCATTATACCCTTTTTACCCATTTTTAATGGGTTCAGGGTATAATTATAAAAATTAAAAATCGTTTCGGTAAACTAACTGTGCGTCTTATAAGCCGTTGGAAAAGCCTTAAAATCGTAATATAAAACTGTTAATTTGAGCAACGCAAGGTATGTAAACATAAATTAGGTATTTTCAGAAAAAAAAACTTAAGAATTATTTATACTTCAGTTATCACTTAATTTAAAAAAAAAATGATTTAATATTTTATAAACAAAATAAGATTCCTTCATTTGTTAGGTTTCGAATAGGTTTTACTTTTCTCAACGAGTACAATAATTATTGTATCTTTAATTACTTTAAAATTGTATTCGATAGAAGGCATTGTGTAGCTAATGATTGGGAAATTAAGACTCAGTCTGTATTCTCTCAAAGAACAACTGGGTAGCAGGCAAAGACAGATACAAAGCGATGCTTCCCGCTCTGATTCAGCTCACAGCCTGCAAACTTAAATTATATATATACGTAAGTGTAGTGAAATGATAATCTTAAATGTTTGAAAAACAACCTTTGTCGGTGGATGGAGCCGACAGGAATTTCAGATTGATTGTCTCGAGTTGTGAGACCTTGGCGACGGTTAACCAAGCCTGGGGCATCATGTGGTGTAAAATCGATTCTAGGCGATCGACCGGCAAATAGGCGATTGGCTCATCGGACTCATTCAAAACATCATTTTCGGGAACGCCGGGAATGGGCAGCAGCACTGGCACACAATCCTTTTCGTGAATCATGGCCAATGCCCGAGTTACGCTGAGCAGCTCGTAGGTGATCCCCAGGCGGAACACCTCGAGCTGTTCGCTGTTCTCGTTGATGGCCTGCATGATGTAGTGCACCATATTGGCGGACCTATGGAGATTGTAGAAATTTGGCAACAGCAGCAGCTCCTGCAACGATTTACACTCGGACAACTGACGACTCAACTCCGCATCTACGTTGACATTGATGAGTTCGACGCGCTTCACACTGCCAGCGGCGGCAATGCCATCCATGATCTCTTTTATATTAAATGAGCGATTGCTGTGGTGGTTCTCAAGGCGCAAATGGCGCAAACGCTTTAGACTGGGCAGCACTTCTTGCCCGAACGTTGCCACCTTCATGCCGCGACAGGAGCCCAGCACAAGCGTCTCCAGCTGCCGCAATCCCTTCAACTGTAACAGCTCCAGCTGAGCCATGTTGCTAATACCGCGCAAGCTCAGCTCTCGCAAGTAGCTCAACTTCTGCAGCGGCGGCAATGAAATGATGCTGGCTTTCGGCTCCAGCATGCGAATGCGCAGCACACACAAATCCAACATCTTTTCGATGTTGGCCAGGTTCAGAGCACGACTGATGCACGTTGTGCGCAGCTCCAGCAGTTGTGGCATGCACTCCACAATTGTCTTGATGAACTCCGCCTCGCTCGCATCGGTGCGTAGAATACGCAACGATTTCAACACTCGCAAATCACCGTCGAACCGCATCTTTGGATTGTCGATCCTCACGCCCATCATATCGAGCTCAACGGTACGGTAGACCGCCATATCACGGAGCAGAAGCTTCCAGTTGCTGATGTGCGTATCGCGCAACTTCACTGTACGCCACACGCTCCTATCGCGGGCAATCATAGCCCAGGTCTTGCACACAGTTGACAAGCGCACGCGTTCCTACAAACGTAAATTGTTTCGATTAGTTGATTAGTTGTAGGGATTCATCAGTTAGTTAATTCTTATTTGCCAAATGTGAGAGAAACTTACGTGCAGGTCGAGTGTCTTCATAATGGCCGTCATCAGTTGACAGCCCATGCTACCACCAGAAATACAATCAACGATTTGCTGACGCTTCTCCTTAGCTGTGGCGTTGCGACTAGCTAATATTTTTGGATTGATATCCAAGTTCGGATCGCCTGTAAAGCTGTAAAAATGCAAAAGATTCCAGGAGATTTTATTATTAGTTGCATTTCACGAAGGCAAGCAATTATGAATGTCAACAAATATATTAGTTAACATTTAAATTTAAAAGTTCGTATATCAAACTTTCCTTCTAATAATAATTTATTTATCTATCTTAGAGCCGTAACCACACAAAACAAAAACGTCGAATCAGAAGATATCTATTCATTCGATAACTATTCAGAACTGAAGGCAACTGACCCGGCAACTCAGACATAGACTCCCTGTCCCACTGGACACAAACACGTTACTTCACACCTAATTTACTTGCAAATCCTGCCCAGCTTAAGCTATCCAAACAACTCAAACACTCAACGAAAAGTCGAACTAAAAAGAAAGCTATCTTCTCCGCACACTTGATCTACACAGTTGATTTACTTCTTTATCGATTGTCCAAACAACAGACGCTTTCTATTTGCAACGTTCAATTTTGTAACGTAAATGTTTCATAATGTTACAAAATTGAGTTGAACCGAACTGAGTCGTTGAGTCGGACTCACAGTGGTATTTGGGGGCGCGTACGCGGCGGCGAGACAGCAACGGCGACAGCCTTGCGTCCGTTAATAACAACCACCTCCATTGGCTTGGGCGTTATCATTCTACCGCCACGACGTGCAGGAGAATCATCTCTGAGCAGCTTAGCAGGCGGCAGAGCGCCGGGCAGTTCAATCTCTTTGACGATGACTCCATTGCCGGCGGCGTTCACATTCTCATCGATAACTTCCTTATCCAGCTTATTGTTCCCATTGCCATTGACATTGGCATTGACACTAGCAAGTCCATGTCCACGTGCCTGCTGCTGTCGTGCTATATCTGCTGGCGGCGAAAGGGAAGCATTGCTGCCAGGCATAACACAGCGCTATTAAGCAATGGTGGATAAAAGGTAAACAAATTAGCGCTGAATTTATGCTGATCCGACCCGAGGAGATGTCATCACTCACCTCGCAGATGTAGGTCTCGGGTCTGCTCAGCCCGACACGAAAGGCTTTATTGCTGCCATTGATTGCCTGCAAGCATTTCGCACAAGTTTTTACCGTCTCAACGGCTGACTGCGGCTGGAGCGGCAGCTTCGACTGCACAGCCGTCGGTGTCTCTGGTGCTGCCTTTGTTGATTTGTTCGTCTGGTTGCTGCTGGGACAGAGTCAGAGAGTCAGTTGCCGTCAGTTAGGAAAGGAGCAATGGAAGTCATCAATCTAATCAGAGACTGCTTACCCACGTCTGCGTGCGCTGTTGCCGGCGCTGGAGCCGATGCCGCCACTGCTGTTACCATTGCTCGCAGCCAGGACGCGAGCATTTCCCTTAACCGCCATTGTTGGGGTCCATCCCTCCGGCGGCGGGCTGGCGCCCTTGGGCACCTTAGGCTTAGGCACACGTTTCCCGAATACGGGTGTTAGCGTTGATGCTGCTTGTTGGCCGACATCAATACTGTTATCCAGCTGCTGCTGTTGTTGTGGCTGCTGCTGTTGTTGTGGCTGCTGCTGTTGTTCTTGTTGCTTCTGCTGCTTCTGTTTCTGCTGCTTTGCGGCGGCCAACAATTTGCGACGCTCCTTAGCAGACTGACCCTGGCGGACCGTTTCGAATTGCTCGCCAGCATTCTGAAGCTGGGGCTTAAAGCAAAAATGATCAATTGATAGATCGGGCACAAGCAGTGGGATAATGTCATCTCTCAAGCGCAGCTTCTTGCCCGCTGGTGATATGAATATAACATCAGCTTGCTGGCGCGCATTGTTGAATTTGCTGCGCAACACCAATTCACGCTTCCAGCCGTGCTCGAAGGGCAAGAGATAGAAGGAATCCGTGGCCGGGAGTTTGTTCGCAGCAACCGAGCGCCGACGTTTGGGCGCCTGTGCATCACTGCTGGTGGGGTCAAATTGGTACATCGATTTGGAGCGCTTCAGTAGCATGCTGCTTGGATTATCCTTGTCGTCGGTAATAAGATGTTTAGAAAGGAAATTAAATGGGTAAGTCAATGGCCAGCTATGCTAGCTACATCACAACTAAGGCTAAACTCCCACCTGCTTGTCTAAATCAGTGTGTGGCTCTGATTTTAAAACGATTACCCGTTTTCTTTTTGGTCTACAAATCATATTATTAAAACGCGTGACAAGCGGACAAATGTTACATTTTTAACTCAAAAGCTCTGTTAACTTAACAGTCTTGTTTATTGAGGAACCGACATTAAATCAAAAATACAATCGTCCAACAAGTTAAGTCTCACACATATATACACGCACGCATGTAGTATTTATGTATGTATGTACATAGTACATATTTAAAAAATCATTGTGTAAATGAAGAGCTTGAAAATGTAAGCTTCTTTTAACCGACCGACTGGTCGGCAAAATTTCCTCAACTGAACCCTCCACGAGGGTGCCGACTGGAAATAGCATCTCAGTGGTCTGTAAGACTGATGCTAGCCAAGATCTGCTACCTAAACCTCTGACCTGCTCTTCATATAGGCATGTTATTGGCAAAGGAGCTCATCATGGTTGAGGTAGGGCCGGACTAAGGTGTATGCGACCCGTGCCGAAAGTCAGCCTGGCTGGGGGCCCGAAAAATAGCCCAGTCGCTTACGGAGCATATCGGATACCTGGCGACCTCCGATATTAACTAGCCTTACCTGTACATCGCGGATCTCTGTACAGGCGGACCCTCCTTTCTCCGCAACTCGTGGGATTATTATGAATCCAGAAAATAAAAGCCAAAATTTAGAGTCCGGAACTCTCCCAAAACCGGAATGGAGAAATCCAACAAAAGCGGCGGCAGTGGCACCTAAGCCTGGCCAAAGCAACTTTAAACCAGACAAGGCAAACAAGCCGGTCGGTCTTGCCGGAGGGACAGGAGTGGCGGGTAGTGCGACCAACACGCACAGTTCCAATGAGGTGAGGCACGCCATCAGTGCAGCCAAATCTCAAAGAGGAGCTGGCGTGCAGGAAGAACTACCCTCCACCAGTACCCAGGCTTCAAGAATCTCGTATGTTGAGCGGAAAAAAGCAGCCAACATTCTAAGAAGGCAGAGTGCGTATAAGGGCACAACTCCACCATCAGCAGAATGGCTGAACAAGGTGGAGTGGGCGAATAAAATACTACCTGCCTTCGATATTAACATCACAAAACCAGCGCAGAGCCAAGCAAAAAGGCAGCGCTCACAAGAAGTACCAGGACCAGTGGCCAAGAGAGCCAGGGTCCAACCAGGACGTTCCTTCGCCGAGATTGCCAAGGAAAGAATCCTCATAGGGATTCTAGACAAAGGCAACCCGGAGGGAAGGATACCTAGAAACCAATGGGCTGTGGTAGAGGGGGCCTTGATGACCTGCTGCCTAAAGCAAATACGCGATGCCCCAGGACCACCGCCAAACTGCGTAGATGCGGGGTGGTACCAGGGTAACATCAAGGTTATAGCCTGTCAAAACGAGCACTCCGTCAAACTATATAAGGCGGCAGTAGCAAGCGTTGGAGAGGTGTATGAAGGGGCCAATCTAGTCGCTGTTGACTGGAGCGAGGTCCCGAGTAGACCGAGAGCACGGATCTGGCTACCAGTAAACGCGAAGCCAGAGGATGTGCTCGAGATGTTGCGAATTTGCAACCCTTCACTACCCACCCACGACTGGAGGATAGTAAAGGTAGAGGAAACGCAAGGCCTTAAGAGGCAGGCAGTGATACTCCTAAATAAGGAATCACTAGCGCCAATTGAGGCCGCAAAAGGGCGGCTAAGTCTAGGCTTATCGTCAACCACTATAAAGGTGTATAAGTCGGACGCAGCTACTGGGGGTGAGTCCACCGACAAGCCAGTCGGAGAGGAACCCCCCTTGGTGGTGCCAGAGGTTGACGCTGAATCAACCGGCTACACCTCGGACGACTCTACGCTGACACGAGGCCTCGAGGCATTATGTCGAGAAATAGACCAGGACGAGCTGTCCTTCTCGGAAGAGGATGACAGCGAGAGAACGATGGTGGAGGTAAATGCTGTAGATGTCTCTAAGACTTCTGCAGATTAACCTACACCACTGCAAAGCAGCATCCGCTGCCCTTACGCTTCGCCTGTCAAAAGGCGAAGTCGATGTTGCGTTGGTCCAAGAGCCCTGGATGGTTGGAGACAGGGTTTGCGGACTAAGCAACAGGGATTATAAGCTCATCAGAGCTCAAACCGAAGGTAAAACAAGAACCTGCATTTTAGCAAAGAAACATCTAAATATATTTCTGCTCAACAATTTCAGCAACTGCGACAACACGGCAGTAAGCCTGGAGCTATCCACGGCCCCGATAAGGCTACTGTCGTCCTATATGGCTCACGACAGCCCGGACCAGCCTCCCGACGACAAGGTCAAATCCCTTGTCCAAGAATGCGAGACGAGAAAAATAGGCCTGATCATAGGCTGCGACGCCAACGCTCACCACACACAGTGGGGGAGCACGGATATAAACCCAAGGGGTGAGTCACTCTTGTCCTTCATTTTAAGCTCGAACTTAGAGGTTAGTAATGTAGGCAATGACCCAACCTTTATTATTAAGAACAGGAAAGAGGTCTTAGACCTCACCTTAGTCTCAAACCTTCTCAGTGACCGGGTGACGGGATGGAGGGTCTCAGAAGACCACTCCTTCTCCGACCATAGGTACATTGAGTTCAGGATGCTTCTTAGCTCCTCCAAACCAGCAAACTTCCTCAATAGAAGGAAGACTAACTGGGATAAGTATAATCGCGTACTAAATCGCATTCTGCCCAAAAGTCCGCTGACAGGTCAGAATTCTGTAGACAACCTGTACAAGCTTACAGACACCTTCACCAGGGCATGTGATAAAGCCCTTAGAGTAGCGTGCCCCATTACAAGGCCCACGTCGAGGAAAAAGCCCCCATGGTGGACATCTCAACTCAGTGTCCTCCGGAAGAGTTGCAGATCCCTTTTCAACGCAGCAAAAGCGCGCAATGAGGACTCACACTGGTCTATCTATAAGTCTAGTCTGGCGAAATATAAAAAAGCCATCAGACAGGCAAAAAGAAGGTCGTGGAGAGAATTCTGTACGGAGATAGACTCAACCAGCGAAGCCGCAAGGCTCAGGAAGGTTCTATCCAAAACAAATCCAATCTTGGGTTATCTCAAGAGAGACGACAACTCTTGGTCGGACTCAAGTGAGGAATCCTTAGATATCCTTCTTAGGACCCATTTTCCGGGATGCTCTAAGCAACCCTTAACCAATGATTGCTCCGGGTCAGGTGCTGTTGTTTCAATGACACCTATCCTCAGCAAAGAAAATATACGATGGGCGATAAATAGCTTCAAACCGCTAAAATCCCCAGGTCCCGATAACATATGCCCGGCTCAACTACAAAAAGCCGGCGATTTAGCCATCAACTGGCTACACACGATCTTTGGTGAGGTTTTCAAGACTGGACAAATTCCTCCTTCTTGGCTTAAATCAAGGATCACATTCATCCCCAAGGCAGGGAAACCATCCCACACGAATGCAAAGGATTTCAGACCCATCAGTCTAACATCCTTTCTGCTTAAAACTCTGGAAAGGCTTATTAGTCTGTACCTAAACAGTTTTATAGACCCGAACCTAATCTCTGGCTCACAACACGCATACAGGAAGGGTAGATCCACGGATACTGCCCTTCATTCTGTGGTCAAACTAATAGAAACATCTCTATACTCAAAAGAATTCACCTTAATAGCTTTCCTCGATATCGAAGGTGCTTTTAACAACGTCACCCCAGAGGCGATAACTGAAGCACTGACGAGTCTGGAGGTCGACCCCGGTTTAGTGGGATTGATCAATCAAATGCTTACATGCAGGATTGTGACATCTACACTTGGATCGTCTACCCTTTCCAGATACGTCAGTAGAGGAACGCCCCAAGGGGGAGTCCTATCACCTCTCCTATGGAACCTAGCAGTAAATAAACTGCTGCGCGACATGGAGGGGGGTGGCTGTCAGACAGTCGCCTATGCGGATGACGTAGCAATCATCTTCAGAGGAAAGTACCCTCAAACTTTATGTGACTTGATGACAAGCAAATTAAAGACCTTGTCAGCTTGGGCAAATAGTTGCGGTTTAAGTGTCAACCCCACGAAAACCGAACTTGTGCTCTTCACAAGGAAATATAAAATTCCTCCCCTTGTCCCTCCAAGACTAAATAACACGGCCCTCTCCTTCAAACCCAGTGCCAAATTTTTAGGTCTGACACTGGACAGGAAACTGGACTGGAACCTAAACACCCAAACAAGGGCTCAGAAAGCTATAGTAGCCCTTTTCACCTGCAGGAAATCCATAGGACTCAGATGGGGTATGACCCCTAATATTGTCCGATGGATGTACCTAGCAATTATTAGGCCCATTCTTCTATATGGGGTCATAGTTTGGTGGCCTTGCCTTAAAAAGCAAACCACTATGAAAACACTAAATAAGGTTCAGCGGATGGCCGAACTGTGTATCTCGGGAGCGCTCCGCTCCACTCCAAACGAGACACTAGATGCCATCCTAGATATCCAAAGCTTGGAAGTAGAAGGCCTTGAACAGGCAACTCTCACAGCTGTTAGACTTAGGGAATCCACATCGTGGAATAACCAAAACAAAGGCCATGCCTCCATTCTGGTTGGGAGACACGACATACCCATCAGAACAGACTACTGCACACCAGTAGTCCATCTCAATACACCCTTCACTACCCTCTTCCCACAAAGGGAAGAATGGGCACACGGAACCCCCGGTCCTTCAGCGGCCGTAGAATTCTATACAGACGGGTCCAAACTCGACAATCAGGTAGGCGGGGGCGTCTACTCCTCCCAGCTTACCACTTGGCTATCCTTCAACCTTCCGGCACACTGCAGTGTGTTCCAAGCTGAAGTTATAGCCATACAAGAGGCACTGAATTGCCTGAAAAGGTCAAAAATTAGCTCCTCGAACGTTAACATCTATGTTGACAGCCAAGCGGCGATCAAATCCCTGAGTGCAATGTCGATGAATTCGACAACAGTAGCAGGCTGCCGCAAATCTCTTCAAGAGATGGCAGAGCAGTATGCTATCAGCCTAATATGGGTGCCAGGGCACAGCAACATTGAAGGCAACTGCATAGCTGATGAGCTAGCTAGGAAAGGTACTCTGCTACCCCTCCTCACTGAAAAGGAAGGTGTAAGCATGCCCCTAGCTACCTGTAAGCTCATGATCAAAGAGACCAATAGACACAGGTCTAACGACAAATGGCGAAACGCCAACTGTAGTCGCATTGCTCGCCTAACTTGGCCAACTTATAATAGCAAGCGTAGTAGAGAACTGTGCTACCTAAGCCGCAGTAACTGTTCCGCCGTGATCCGGGCAATTACTGGTCACTGGCTAGTGGGCTCTCACGCCCATAGGCTCCATATCCCTTCTAATGATTTCTGCAGGAGCTGCAGAGACGAGGAGGAGGTGGAATCTCCGGAACACTTCCTCTGTCTCTGCCCAGCTCTAGCAAAAAGACGGTCCACCTTCCTAGGAAGTCACTTCCTATCCGGCCTAACGCAGCTGGCGCACATTAGACCAGCCAAAATCGCAAAATTCATAAATGCAACTGGTTGGTTCAACTGATTCAAATTTTTCCATGAGTTTCTCTCGGAGTAGGACTTAGATCTACGGCACCACAAGGGGTCAATCAAAACTGGTCTATGTGTGCTGACCTTTTTCAGGTCACAGCCGTCTAACCTAACCTAACCTAAACCGACCAACTCTAAATTACACTAGATGGCAGGCAAGACCACTAATTAACACCTCACAAATTTCTTTAAGATCATTTTTATTTTTGATGTTTTTTTTAACGGTGAATGTGCAGAAATGAACGCACGCACAAATGAGCGTTGAACGCAAGAGTTGAGGCTGCATCGAAAACCGAAACGGGAGCAAAACATAGGCAAAAGTAAAAGGCAATTTAAGGTTTGTTTTTTTTTTTTGTGTTTTACGATTTACGTTATCCCTATATACACTATATATATAAACATTATATATAAACATTTGTACATACTTTTGTCTTTCTATTTTGTGTGTACAAAATTAATTTTTGCAAGTGGCAAACGAAAGTTGTGCACAAAAATAGATTGCGAAGCGACAGACAGACGGAGCAAAAGAATCAGATATGTGTGTGTGGACATGTGTGTATATGTGTAGATATGCACACAAGCATACGTGTATTGAAAAACAAATAGAAAAGAAAACAAAATGGTGGCTCGCCGTTTACCTTCGCTTTTGTTGCGCGGCTTCGCGACGGCGCAGCGAGTATGGAGAGAGTGGAGGGAGGGGAGCGAATCGAGTTGGGAATTTTGTTGCCGTTGTCCGGTTTGATCCGCTTTCAATTGACACAATTGGCACAGTTTTTCTTTATATTATTGTTATTATTTTTTTTTTTACCAAAGTACTTAAACGCACATAAGAATTTTGAGCACAAAAAAAAATTGCTTTTTTCCTTTTTGCGTCAGCCGAACGAGATTGTTGAGCGCTGCAATTTAACTGAGTTTTTGCTTTTCGAACCGTTTACTTTTTACTCGATTCTATCGTGCCTTCTTCTGCTCTCCTGACGCTTCCGCTGCCAATCGTATATAGCGTGACGTACATATATAAATATGTATGTATGGCCTGCGTATGCGAATTTGTATGCGTGTGTGTGCCGGTCCCGGCGAACTAAAATGGACGACAAGCTTCGCAGAGAGAACAACTAAACCTACGGCTTGACAAACGCGCAAAGCAGAAGACTCTTTTAGCGAACATTTGCCTTCGAGCAATGGGCGAGCGCATGTGTGAGAAAGAGATGGCGTGATAATCGACGCTAGCATCAATATATTTGTGTGTATTCTGCAGAGCCCCGATAAGTACTGTTTCGTGTACGCATGTATGTGTGTATGTATGTATGTATATGCTTGTGAGTAAAAATACTCTGTAAGAAATGTACTTGCAGAACTGAACATTTGAGTGCAAATCATTTTAAAGGGAAATTATCCAATAAAACTAGAATATATTTAACAACTGTTAAGGTTAAGGGTATATCGTAGTCGTGCCAACTCGACTACAGCATCTTACTTGTTTTATATGCAAATCCATGCATGCGCATATAGGATAATCCTCCTTATATTCCATTGCAGAACTACTCGGAAATGGAGTACGCGATCGTGCAACTGCTTGCATTCCTTGTGTTCTGCTTCACCGATCTGGGCACATCCGTGTATCGCCATCTAACTGATCAACACGACCAGATTGGGTATGTGGCGCACTTGTCGGGTGCCGTCGCTGGACTCCTGGTTGGCATTGGTGTGCTGCGAAATTTGGAGGTGCGTCGCTGGGAGCGCGTACTCTGGTGGATCGCTATCATCTTCTACTTTGCACTCATGACCACAGGCATCATTGTGCACATCTTTGTGCCCGACTACTTTCCCAAGCCCGAATACAACTGATCGCCATCGAGATGATTTATCCAGGCCAATGACAAATTAGCTTTAAGTCGCCCATAGTCCATAACCTTGGCCCTGGCCTTAGCCTTAAGTTGTCTATGATGTTCAAAGTCCAAAGTGCACTTGATCTAGGCCATTCATTTAGTTGGGTTCAACGTGAGCTTCTTTACATTTATATATGTATTTCGAAGGGTTTGTCAGCGCAACTCGAAGAGGCTGCATATGATTAATACCCTATACCCTATACCTTATACCATATCTGGCCTCTGGACTCCTGATAACACTCTTAGTCAAAACATGATGCAACGCAAATAGTATTAAACATACTAATTGAGTACAATAATAAGCCACACAAAACAGATTCGTTTATGCACTCGACTCGACATTCTGCTAGCAATTATGACCAAGAATCAACCCCTTTGTATGTAGCTGGAAACAGATGATGAGCATTAAAAAAGTGATTCGCTGGAAGGCAGCGATTGGATTGTTATCATCTCCATTTTCCCGGCTATTAAGCTTTTGTACATGTTGTAACACGACGACTATTTGGTGGCGACGTAGCTATTACCCTAATTTATGCATATATTTTTTGTAAAATGTATATTAAATAAACATATACTATATGCAGTGTGCACTGTCCAATAGCCCACCTGGCCTCGACCCCAACCCACCTCTCCATGCAAAAGATAGTACTTAAATATGTACACTACCACTACCACTACCACTACACAGACAATACAGAGTCTGCTTAGTGATAATCCAAACGCTTACTACACAAACTCGCCTTTTGATAAGAAACTGTGCATTTTACCAGACGGGCTTGTGTGCATTAATTATCTTAATGTCATTCGGGTAGAAAGTTTGAGTTGAGTTGGAAAAGTAAGGGACTTGTGAAGTCCTAAGTTTGGTGAGTGTTCAATTTGTAAGTTGGTTCCATTGAGTGCAATGCCTGGGCTTATATTACTTCTTTATTTAACAATGTTTTTCATTTCAACAAACACAAAATATTTAAGCATAAATAATGTATTTTCATTATTATTATTAGAATAAGAAATATTTATATATTTCTATGTATTTATATGATAAAATAATACAATTTTTTACATAAAAAAATCAGTTGGCCTTTTCTTTTGCCGGTTGCTGAAATAATGGCTAAATTGCCGTCAAATGAAAAATCTATAGTATTCCTTTAGTTTATTTCGGGTTGAAAACACAAAATCCTTGTTTTCTTAGAAACGACAAAAACGATTTGATTGTGCTTTGGCCAGTTGATAGCCCAGCTCAGCAAAAAAAGTTTGACACAGGATTCGTAAGGATATAACTGAGATACGAGCAATTATCTTTTTAAAAGATTCCCGTTATTTCAGCTCGTCCTTTTTGTGGTTTTGTTCGAATCGGAAGGCCAAGGACCTATGGTCCGGATAGTCCTTAAGATGACTAAGTTCTTGTACACGTTTTTTTTCCAGAGTTCAGAAACCTTTGAATGCCTAACGACAGTCTTTTTTAAAATAAGTGTAAAAACAAAGTGTCCTTCCAAATGCAAGTTCTGGCTTTTTAAAAAATAGCGTTAGCTCCGCCAATTCCATACAAATAAATTATAAATTAAAACAAGTAAGAACGCTGTAGTCGAGTGAGCCCGACTACCATATACCCTGAACCAAGCTTTAAATACATTATAGGTTTATTTCCAAATGTCCCCTTTAATAGTTTCGCACCAAACAAATTATAGAGAAGTTTCCTATATCTTCCCACCCAGTTTGGTAACTTACTAACTTGCGAGGGATATGGACGTTTATCGGTTTTGGGGGCTGGAGTGGGCGTGGCCCAAACAATTTTGGAGTTCGACCTTAGTAATATACCTTCTAAGTTTGATAACTGTAGCTCTTAAATTGCGGGTGATACAGGCATTTTTCGTTTTTTGTGGGCGGGAGTGGGCGTGGTCAAATTTTTTTTCCCCCACATTTATGAAGGGTGTTGCTAGCAATATACATTTAAAATTTGTATCGATCTTTGGGGGAGTTACCAGTAACATACCTGCAAAATTTCGCGACTCTAGCTAGCAAATTACGGCAGATATGAGCATTTTAAATTTCTAGGGACGAAGTTCCTGAGGGCGGCGGTTGTGGGCGTGGTCCAAAAATTGGTATGCCGATCTTTGGAGGAGGTTACCAGCAAATTACCTTCCAAGTTTGGTTAATCTATCTTTCAAATTTTCGGAGATATACGGAGTTATCGTTTTACAATCGGAATTGTCGATAATAGGCGCAGGTGTGGGCGTGGTACCACCAATTTGTTATTGGTTCTTAAAGGCGACTACCAGTAATATACCTACCAAATTTGACGTTCCCTACTCAAAAACTGCGGAAGATATAGCCATTTGAAAATTTTAGGGGCGGGGGTGATGGGAGCGTCGGAGGTGGGCGTGGCACATGCCGATCTTTCAAGGACCTCGCCAACAACCTACCAACCAAAATTGGTGACTGTATCCATTAAATTGTGAGAGATATGTGGAATTTATTACAATCGGATATCGAAATGTATCGATAATTCCGAAACTGAGGCAGTTATCGATAAAAATAAAGCAAACTTGATCTGCGCCTGGTACACGAAAACTTATATTCCAAATTTGAAGTCTCTAGCTCTTATAGTCTCTAAGATCTGCGCGTTCATACAGACGGACAGGGCTATATCGACTCGGCTGTTGATCCTGATCAAGAATATATATACTTTATGGGTCGGAGATGCTTCCTTCTGCCTGTTACATACATTTGCACAAAACCATTATACCCTTTTTACCCATTTTTAATGGGTTCAGGGTATAATTATAAAAATTAAAAATCGTTTCGGTAAACTAACTGTGCGTCTTATAAGCCGTTGGAAAAGCCTTAAAATCGTAATATAAAACTGTTAATTTGAGCAACGCAAGGTATGTAAACATAAATTAGGTATTTTCAGAAAAAAAAACTTAAGAATTATTTATACTTCAGTTATCACTTAATTTAAAAAAAAAATGATTTAATATTTTATAAACAAAATAAGATTCCTTCATTTGTTAGGTTTCGAATAGGTTTTACTTTTCTCAACGAGTACAATAATTATTGTATCTTTAATTACTTTAAAATTGTATTCGATAGAAGGCATTGTGTAGCTAATGATTGGGAAATTAAGACTCAGTCTGTATTCTCTCAAAGAACAACTGGGTAGCAGGCAAAGACAGATACAAAGCGATGCTTCCCGCTCTGATTCAGCTCACAGCCTGCAAACTTAAATTATATATATACGTAAGTGTAGTGAAATGATAATCTTAAATGTTTGAAAAACAACCTTTGTCGGTGGATGGAGCCGACAGGAATTTCAGATTGATTGTCTCGAGTTGTGAGACCTTGGCGACGGTTAACCAAGCCTGGGGCATCATGTGGTGTAAAATCGATTCTAGGCGATCGACCGGCAAATAGGCGATTGGCTCATCGGACTCATTCAAAACATCATTTTCGGGAACGCCGGGAATGGGCAGCAGCACTGGCACACAATCCTTTTCGTGAATCATGGCCAATGCCCGAGTTACGCTGAGCAGCTCGTAGGTGATCCCCAGGCGGAACACCTTGAGCTGTTCGCTGTTCTCGTTGATGGCCTGCATGATGTAGTGCACCATATAGGCGGTATGATTGTGGAAATTTGGCAACAGCAGCAGCTCCTGCAACGATTTACACTCGGACAACTGACGACTCAACTCCGCATCTACGTTGACATTGATGAGTTCGACGCGCTTCACACTGCCAGCGGCGGCAATGCCATCCATGATCTCTTTTATATTAAATGAGCGATTGCTGTGGTGGTTCTCAAGGCGCAAATGGCGCAAACGCTTTAGACTGGGCAGCACTTCTTGCCCGAACGTTGCCACCTTCATGCCGCGACAGGAGCCCAGCACAAGCGTCTCCAGCTGCCGCAATCCCTTCAACTGTAACAGCTCCAGCTGAGCCATGTTGCTAATACCGCGCAAGCTCAGCTCTCGCAAGTAGCTCAACTTCTGCAGCGGCGGCAATGAAATGATGCTGGCTTTCGGCTCCAGCATGCGAATGCGCAGCACACACAAATCCAACATCTTTTCGATGTTGGCCAGGTTCAGAGCACGACTGATGCACGTTGTGCGCAGCTCCAGCAGTTGTGGCATGCACTCCACAATTGTCTTGATGAACTCCGCCTCGCTCGCATCGGTGCGTAGAATACGCAACGATTTCAACACTCGCAAATCACCGTCGAACCGCATCTTTGGATTGTCGATCCTCACGCCCATCATATCGAGCTCAACGGTACGGTAGAACGCCATATCACGGAGCAGAAGCTTCCAGTTGCTGATGTGCGTATCGCGCAACTTCACTGTACGCCACACGCTCCTATCGCGGGCAATCATAGCCCAGGTCTTGCACACAGTTGACAAGCGCACGCGTTCCTACAAACGTAAATTGTTTCGATTAGTTGATTAGTTGTAGGGATTCATCAGTTAGTTAATTCTTATTTGCCAAATGTGAGAGAAACTTACGTGCAGGTCGAGTGTCTTCATAATGGCCGTCATCAGTTGACAGCCCATGCTACCACCAGAAATACAATCAACGATTTGCTGACGCTTCTCCTTAGCTGTGGCGTTGCGACTAGCTAATATTTTTGGATTGATATCCAAGTTCGGATCGCCTGTAAAGCTGTAAAAATGCAAAAGATTCCAGGAGATTTTATTATTAGTTGCATTTCACGAAGGCAAGCAATTATGAATGTCAACAAATATATTAGTTAACATTTAAATTTAAAAGTTCGTATATCAAACTTTCCTTCTAATAATAATTTATTTATCTATCTTAGAGCCGTAACCACACAAAACAAAAACGTCGAATCAGAAGATATCTATTTATTCGATAACTATTCAGAACTGAAGGCAACTGACCCGGCAACTCAGACATAGACTCCCTGTCCCACTGGACACAAACACGTTACTTCACACCTAATTTACTTGCAAATCCTGCCCAGCTTAAGCTATCCAAACAACTCAAACACTCAACGAAAAGTCGAACTAAAAAGAAAGCTATCTTCTCCGCACACTTGATCTACACAGTTGATTTACTTCTTTATCGATTGTCCAAACAACAGACGCTTTCTATTTGCAACGTTCAATTTTGTAACGTAAATGTTTCATAATGTTACAAAATTGAGTTGAACCGAACTGAGTCGTTGAGTCGGACTCACAGTGGTATTTGGGGGCGCGTACGCGGCGGCGAGACAGCAACGGCGACAGCCTTGCGTCCGTTAATAACAACCACCTCCATTGGCTTGGGCGTTATCATTCTACCGCCACGACGTGCAGGAGAATCATCTCTGAGCAGCTTAGCAGGCGGCAGAGCGCCGGGCAGTTCAATCTCTTTGACGATGACTCCATTGCCGGCGGCGTTCACATTCTCATCGATAACTTCCTTATCCAGCTTATTGTTCCCATTGCCATTGACATTGGCATTGACACTAGCAAGTCCATGTCCACGTGCCTGCTGCTGTCGTGCTATATCTGCTGGCGGCGAAAGGGAAGCATTGCTGCCAGGCATAACACAGCGCTATTAAGCAATGGTGGATAAAAGGTAAACAAATTAGCGCTGAATTTATGCTGATCCGACCCGAGGAGATGTCATCACTCACCTCGCAGATGTAGGTCTCGGGTCTGCTCAGCCCGACACGAAAGGCTTTATTGCTGCCATTGATTGCCTGCAAGCATTTCGCACAAGTTTTTACCGTCTCAACGGCTGACTGCGGCTGGAGCGGCAGCTTCGACTGCACAGCCGTCGGTGTCTCTGGTGCTGCCTTTGTTGATTTGTTCGTCTGGTTGCTGCTGGGACAGAGTCAGAGAGTCAGTTGCCGTCAGTTAGGAAAGGAGCAATGGAAGTCATCAATCTAATCAGAGACTGCTTACCCACGTCTGCGTGCGCTGTTGCCGGCGCTGGAGCCGATGCCGCCACTGCTGTTACCATTGCTCGCAGCCAGGACGCGAGCATTTCCCTTAACCGCCATTGTTGGGGTCCATCCCTCCGGCGGCGGGCTGGCGCCCTTGGGCACCTTAGGCTTAGGCACACGTTTCCCGAATACGGGTGTTAGCGTTGATGCTGCTTGTTGGCCGACATCAATACTGTTATCCAGCTGCTGCTGTTGTTGTGGCTGCTGCTGTTGTTCTTGTTGCTTCTGCTGCTGCCCTTGTTGTTTCTGCTGCTGCTGCGGAGGCTGTTGTCCTTGCCCTTTCTGTTTCTGATATTTTGCGGCGGCCAACAATTTGCGACGCTCCTTAGCAGACTGACCCTGGCGGACCGTTTCGAATTGCTCGCCAGCATTCTGAAGCTGGGGCTTAAAGCAAAAATGATCAATTGATAGATCGGGCACAAGCAGTGGGATAATGTCATCTCTCGAGCGCAGCTTCTTGCCCGCTGGTGATATGAATATAACATCGGCTTGCTGGCGCGCATTGTTGAAATTGCTGCGCAACACCAATTCACGCTTCCAGCCGTGCTCGAAGGGCAAGCGATAGAAGGGATCCGTGGCCGGGAGTTTGTTCGCAGCAACCGAGCGCCGACGTTTGGGCGCCTGTGCATCACTGCTGGTGGGGTCAAATTGGTACATCGATTTGGAGCGCTTCAGTAGCATGCAGCTTGGATTATCCTTGTCGTCGGTTGATTTCTTGCAGCTCTTTGTCGTTTCGCTGGCCTCATCGCTGGATGATGCACTATAGGATATGAAGCGCATGCGAGACTGGAGCTTTAACAGCATCATATTCTTCTGCATAAAAAATAAGATGTTTAGAAAGGAAATTAAATGGGTAAGTCAATGGCCATCTATGCTAGCTACATCACAACTAAGGCTAAACTCCCACCTGCTTGTCTAAATCAGTGTGTGGTTCTGATTCTGTTTTTGGCTCTGCTGATGGTTGTGGAGGAGAAGATGTTGCACTTGGCATTGAGGTTGAACCGCTGTCGTTGATCTTGGTTGTCTGCGTAGTAGTCTTTAGACTTGTCTCAGTCAAATTTGTGGTATGTGTGCAACTAGCAGTTGTGCTTGTGGCTGCTGATGCTGTTATTAGAGCGGAATTCATTTTGGGAACGGGTGAGGAGGAATCAGCATCAAACGACGGCGTTGACGACAGCGGCTTCTGTGGTGCTGGCTGTGGCTGCGATTGTTGCTCTTCCATTTTCTCTCTGGGATAAATTCTTAGTCCAGTGGCACACGCGGACTCTATGTCAGTAGGCAGCTGCTGCATCCAATATACAATATACATATACATACATACAAACATTCAAGAGACAGATTGACAGTTGGAAGAGAATGACAAGTGCACGACAAGTGTGAACATATTAAAGAAAATATTGATATTCGACATTATCAAACACAGGAGCAGAAGATGCTGCCACTGTCGTTGTCACAGCGTGCGTACTTACCTGTTCGGTGTCTGAATCGCTCTCCAGTCTATCGATGAGCGTGAATTTCGGAAAATATCCGCTCCAGCCCACTATACCAGTTCGGCTCCTAAGGAGCTGTTTGCGACTGTCATCTGAGTATGAAGAATAACAATCGCTGCTTGAGCTTGTATACTCAAAACATTTTCTTGAGCGCGATTTTGAGCGGCTGGATCTTTTTCTAGATATGTCTGTCGATGTCGAATTCATCTTCCGCCTGCCAACGCCTGCCAAAAACATTCACAGATTCAATAAGGGTTCAATTCGGACCAATAAAGAAATCCAACATGTCGTCCAACAATTTTTTTTTTGCATTTAAAGACTTAAGAGCGGCAAGTTTGCTGCAAATTTCCAAGCAGCACAAGTTTCGTATAAATTCACGGCTTCCTAGAATTTTAAAACGATTACCCGTTTTCTTTTTGGTCTACAAATCATATTATTAAAACGTGTGACAAGCGGACAAATGTTACATTTTTAACTTAAAAGCTCTGTTAACTTAACAGTCTTGTTTATTGAGGAACCGACATTAAATCAAAAATACAATCGTCCAACAAGTTAAGTCTCACACATATATACACGCACGCATGTTGTATTTATGTATGTATGTATATACATATTTAAAAAAAATCATTGTGTAAATGAAGAGCTTGAAAATATTAAGCTTCTTTTAACCGACCAACTCTAAATTACACTAGATGGCAGGCAAGACCACTAATTAACACCTCACAAATTTCTTTAAGATCATTTTTATTTTCGATGTTTTTTTAAACGATGAATGTGCAGAAATGAACGCACGCACACATGAGCGTTGAACGCAAGAGTTAAGGCTGCATCGAAAACCGAAACGGGAGCAAAAACATAGGCAAGTGTAACTGTATGATGTGTGTCTATTTGCATGTGCATATATGTAAATATGTATGTATGGCCTGCGTATGCAAATTTGTATGCGTGTGTGTGACGGTCCCGGCGAACTAAAATGCACAAGCTTTGCAGAGAGAACAACTAAACCTACGGCTTGACAAACGCGCAAAGCAGAAGACTCTTTTAACGAACATTTGCCTTCGTTCGTTTCCACTTGTGCAAATTTTGTCAGCGGCACTTCGCGAATTTGCGCGTGGTTATTGTATGCATACATATGTATATGCTAGACCCTGTCCGAAATAAGCTTGTCGTCACTGTATGTATATACAATCATAAATTTTTTATATGCATCTGTGTGTGTGCGTGACGCTTGTGTCTTTGTCACTTTCAAATAGGCGAACAACGTATTTTAAAAGCATGTTTTAACTATTATTGCCACATACACTCACCTGCTGTTAGAAACAGTAATAATTAACACTTAAATGACGCGTCAGTTGTGTTGCGACTTGCAACAAACTCTGCAAAACAGCAAACGATAAATAAATACAAGATATCGATGCTTACTCAAAATGGTCTGGTTATCGCTTGCTAATCTGCCAACTCGCTGTTATGTAGCCGTGTCAAACACTGAATGCTATGGAACTTCGGCGACCGCCTTCAACTTCGGTTTTATGACATTTTACTTAAAATTTGGTGCAGGACAATATGATTTTCAGGCAAATATGTAATTTCTTGTGCTTGAAACATATACTGGTCTGTGCCCGCGGCAAGGCGTACAAATTTAAGTGCTACTTCCACTAGGACGCTATAAGTCTGTATTCGCAAATCGATATATCCTTATAAGTATGTATGTATCACCCGCAATGCCACACCTACCCCTGCCGCCTCTTAAAATTTTAAATGGTTATATTATCCGCAGTTTTCGAGTTATAGCCGTCAAATTTGGTAGCTATATGACTGGAAGCCATGCCCACACCATAATCGCCAAAGCCGATATTTCAAATATTGTGAATCGATAAGACCGCACAAGATAGAGTCACCAAACTTGGAGGGTGTTGCATTTTGTGGTACCTATCGATAGTGATTTGTGATGACAAAGTTGAATTTTCGGGGGTTAGCGTGAATCTGCCGTGTGATAAGAAAAAAGACAATTAAGTGCGGCAGGTCATGGTCATTGGCGGGCTACATTTTTGAGGCGATCGAGCGAATAAATAGAATGCACTCAAGAGTGCGAACCCTCTGCTAGATTTACGTGTTGTGCTAAATGGAATCCGGCGTAAGTGTTTTGAATTAATTTGAATGTTATATGTATACTAATTGTTGTTATGTGTGTAGTTGACCGACGGCAGGTCACGCCGGCGGATTCATTTTGATCCTTAGCTGATCATTATTTCTGGCGTCCGATAAATGGGACATTAAATAAATAATCACGGCAACGGCGTCGCTTGGGACCCAGATGCTCTTTGAGAGACACCCATATCATCACGCCGGTGGAGACTCCTTCACGCCACGGCACATCGCCCACATCGACGCAGATATTTTTACGCCGGTGAGTGCGTTCCTATACGGAACCCATAACGCCACGCCCCCAAAATATAAAGCCATACAATTAAGTCAATGAAAGAGTAAATTTAACCGCAATTTATACAAGCGCATGAGCAAAATTTTGTTTATTACGCTCAAACAAAATGCGCTAAATGTGAGCGAAAAGCTAAAACACTCGTAAAAAAGAAAATAATTTTGGCAGCAGCCCACACATACATACACATGTATATATACATACCATTGTAAATATTGAGGATACCCTCAAAAATCAACAAACCAAAATTTTGTAAAAAGCCCAAGTCAGCGCCTAGGGCGTAGTGCTCCTGCACAGCCAGCCTAGATACCGCCCGTAGTAATTAAGTAAATGTTGTATATGTTTAACTGAATAGTAAATTAAGCGTCCATTAGGATATATATAAATATTTGTACGTTGACTAGGATTAAGTAAACCACAGTATATTCATTGTAAAATTAAATCCGGCATACGGATTTTTGCCAAGAGGTAACTTTCTTCTTTTAACAATTTGACGTTCCCTACTCAAGAACTGCGGAAGATATAGCCATTTAAAAATTTTAGGGGCGGGGGTGATGGGAGCGTTGGAGGTAAGCGTGGCACATGCCTATCTTTGAAGGACCTCGCCAACAACCTACCAACCAAAATTGGTGACTGTATCCATTAAATTGTGAGAAATATGTGGATTTGTCGATTTGCTAAAATCGAATTTAGCGGTTTTCTAACTCCCTAGTGGACGTAGGACCAAACCCAAAAACACTTTAACTTTTGAGTGTACTTTCCAGTATACATTCAAAGTTTCGAGTCTCTATCTCTAAGGGTGTCGGAGAAACGCGTGTTCATACAGACGGACGGACAGCATGACGGACACTGAACAAACCCAATATACTATTATACCTTTTTGGTATACCTTTTTTATACCTTTTTGGTATAATAGTATAAAAATGAAACAACTTCATATAACATAAAATTTTATGGCCTTAATCTGAAGACGATATAATTAGATTCAGCAGGCTCTGTCTCTTCATCAAATACCTGTTTTGCTTGCAACTGAATGAGTTCCTCAATTTACTGACTGCTTAGTGCTATCAGCTTCAAGTGGATCAATCATGTTTTTTTTTTTGACGTTATAGCGAAATATTTTAGACCGTAAATCTAAGAGGGCTGTTATAGCGAAATGCCGTATAAAAAGCGGCCGTATCACGAGGTATGGGTGTAATTTTTTTTAGCAACGCCAACTACTGTCACACAAGTTCCCCAACGCCCATATCTTCCGTAATTTAATAGCTACAGTTACCAAACAGTGAAAGAAGGTTACTAGGAAACTCATTCAACATTTTATTTCGGCCACGCCCACATAATAGATTACTAGAAATCTCCTTCAATGATCGTTATTTCTAAGCTACGATCACCCTGTTATGTGGCACCTCTTATTAGATGGTACTTATTGGTATCAGAGTATTTCGCAGTCGGTTACACCCGAGTGCAACGTTCTCTCTTGTTATAGTCTGCAGTACTCCTAAAAATAGTCAGATAAATATACAGACAGACAGATGTGGCTATATTAACCCTGCTGTTGATGTGATCGGAGATGCTATTATCGGTATGTTAAACATGTTTTAACTACTTTATGATAAGAAATACACGATTTTTTTTACCGAAATAATAATAATGATAATAATTATAACCTTAAAACAATGTTGAATTGCCTTTACTGCCTTTATTGCCTTAAGCTGTGCTTTTGATAATTAATTAATAATAGGAAAATATAATAATAGAGTGGATTTTTTCGCAGAAATCTTAAAACATAACATGTACATAATATGTACTGCTGCGTCAAAAGCATTCTCGTTATGATTTTGGCATTTAACGCGCCCACTGTCATCCTTATCACGGCTCGCATCAATGATCCCAATCGGATTTGGCGGACCACGTGGTATAATTGAAATTTATCCAATAATTATGGAGCCTGTTGATACCAGCCACTCTCGAGTGGGTGTGAAACACACTTTGCTCACTTGTGTGGTGGTGGGCGTGGCCAAAAAAAAAATGGGTGTGGCAACTTTCATCGATTTTCGCAGCTCGGCTACAGCTTATTGTGGATGGGTCACGTGTGTGGGGACGTGTGGCTGATGTTTGTTGAATTTTGTGTCTTATCGGTAGAGGACACACGTGCCACACACACCCTTGCAGCTTAACACGCACACAACTGCAGTCGAATGATAACAAAATTAGCCACCAAGCTGCTGCTAATTTGATTTTGATTTTGATGCCGACTGTTGACTTTGATTTGATTGCCGCAAATCCGCTTAGCGAATGCCATTTAACTGTTTTTTTTTTTTTTTGTTGCTGTGGCACGCGACGGGGCGTCTGTGAGCGGGATTAAGCACGGGTTCTCAGGCCCACCAAGTGGCCAAGTGACTGGTCTAATCCCACCCTGATGACCATGTTGAATAGATTGCAATTGATTTTGGATTATGCAACGCGCATTTGTTTAAACTACTTATGCATAATATGTATACACACAGCTGCCCATGAATCTGGAATGAGCTTTCCAAACAGATAATGCTGAGTTGAGAATCAACAGCCACTCCTCGACTTGCTATTTATATACTTAGTCCATTTAAAACTGGTAAAAAGGGTATAATGGCCTTGTTGAAAATGTATGTAACAGGCAGAAGGAGGCATCTCCGATCTCATAAAGTATATATATAATTGATAATGATCAATAGTCGAGTTTATATAGCAATATCCTATTTTATTTAATTTCATCGATAAGTGCCTCGGTTTCGCCATTTTCGAAATTTTTCCGATAGCAATAAGAATCACAGTTTTAAATGCAGAGGCTTCCAATTATTATTCGATAAGCTTTGACATTTTTTTGATCAACTGGGAACATTTTAAAAATTATCGGATTAGAACGCCACACAAAATGTAGACCTGCTCACATTTGGATGTGCAAAATATTGAAAGGGAAATTTGGCAATAAAGTGATTATCTATTCTAGCTGGGTTCATGGTATTTCGCAGTCGACTTAATGTGACTACAAATCGTTTATATGTTGATTTTGCTAGTGAATACAAATAAACCAATATCGAATAAATTATGTACTCGATTTTTTCAAGGCACTGCTTCCTTAATCTATTCTAGGCTAATTGATTTATATCATAACATTTCGAAAAATGAACTAAATCAAATTCTTGTTTGACATTACAAGTTTTGAAATTCAAGTACAATTTTATGTAAGGGAAAGGAGGCAAATTCAATTCACTATGTACAGGGTAGCTGTAAATGGTATAATAAACTTTCTATTGGAAGGCGGCGGGAAGTCTTTCAGTAGGCGGATTGTATTGGTGATTATCAATCACCTGAAGTGACATCCAAACAGAGTGGCAGATGAAGGCCATCAAGAAAAACAAATTTTTTTTTCCAGAGTTTTGAAGGCTGTTACTGGCAGTATACCTTTCAAATTTGGCGACTTAAGCTTTCAAGTTGTGTGAGATATGTATATGGTCTTATTGATTTACACTAACGGATTGATCGGCTTCGGGAGGCGAAGTGGGCATGGCCATCGAGTTTTTATCGATCTAGTAGGGGAGTTACCAATAACATACTTTCAAAATTGGGTGACTCAAGGTTACAAATTAGGAAAGATGTGCGCACTTAAGATCTCTTGGGCCGTTGTTCCTGGGGGCGGCGGTTGTGGGCGTGGTCCAAAGGAGGTAACTAGCAAGTTACCTTCCAAGTTTGGCAACTCTATCTTTTAAATTGTGGGAGATGGATGGATACCTCCCAAATTTGACGTTTCCAACTCAAAAACTGCGTAACAACTTTGGTGATTGTAGCTATAAAATTGTGGGAGATATGTGGCTTTATCGATTTGATAATATCGATCTTATTGATTTCCTAGCTCCCTAGTGGACGTTCCAAATTGAACACTTTATCTATTCGGTGCACAATATACCTTCGGTATAAAAATAGACCTCGCAGATTGCTTAGCTCACGGGAATCTTACGCAATGTTTTAGGCATGTTGGAAGATACAAGGAAGATTAAAGCCACAACTAAGTAGAGGATCAGACAACATACCACTTGCGATAGTATCTAAATAAGGGGCTCTTGAGGGGAGCAGTCCACGCGACAAAATATATGGACATGCAGATGTAGAGTTCGACAATCAACGGTAATTTTATATATACGCACCTGGCAGTAAGTGAAGACGTTAACTTGTGGGTAGTTTTAATTTTATACAATTAAAACATCTTGTCCAAAATACGATATATTAATTTGTAAGTATGGCCACATTGTTTCAAAATGAAAATCAGAAGTCCCTTGTTTAAGATAGCGTACAATCAAATAATATGGCATATTTCATTGTTAAAAGTCCAAATTGAGCTGAACAGTGAAATAGGTACGTGTTGCATAAAATTAGGAAAACTATAGTTAATAATCAATTGACTTATTTGGCTTGCAAAAGGAAAGATTTGAATATATTCATTATAATATGCTTAACTGACCTAGCAAGTAATGGGCCGAGGACATCACGTCAAGGCTGAGGATAGAAGATTTGTGCGTAAGCTCTAAGATCAAAGAATTTACATTTACAAGTCACATCCATTGGACCGTCTTAGAATTCATCACAAATGCTCTCATTTGAACATTCAAGAAAACTTAATCAGCAATGTGAACCATTGAGTCATTAAGAGCGATTCCAAGCAAAATTTGGAACAGCCAATTTGAAGATAGGGAAAGCTTTGCATTGGTTCAAAAGTGTTGAGAATGTCCACAAATATGCATGAGAGAAATTCAAAATTATCTTATTCTAAACATGCCCATATTTGGACATAGGGAAAAACCTCCTTAATTTACCGATGCGAAAGGGAGATGGCATATTGTATGCACTCAAGGCCAACGGGACAGTTCCAGAATTTGTCCGCTTACTTGCGTCGTGTGCTGCCCTGGGTTAGTTGCTTTTAGATGGTGAGTTTCTGCGCATCGAAAAGAATTGAAACAGAATAAACAAAACGATGATTAACTGCAAAACTGAAGCATTATCTGGGACTGTCTATATTCTATATATATATATATATATGTGGGTTTGTTTGTGGTTTCTGAGACCAATGCCAACAACAAAGACGAACATGAAGAAGAGTAACAACGACGATCCCTAGACAACAACAATACCGAGACGACGAAGAGCAACGAGAGCGAATTCGCAGGACGGCGAATCTGATCGAGGAAGAGAAGCGGCGAAGACGATGACGACGACGACGACGCGACAACGACAAGGGAGTTGCAGTTCGGCCTTTGACGGAATAGGTTGTGAGAGCTGTGCCTCAAGTCGAGTTGAACGACCGAACGAGTGGAAAGAAGCAGACTTTAATATTACAAACTGTTAATGACGTTGTATTATCTTATATTAACCAATTAATACCGTTGATGTAATAAAACCCCCACATATATATATATGCATTTCTTTTATTATATAACAACAATGAGTGCTGGCAAGAATCACTTATTTTACTGTCCAGGTGTGTACATACAGTGAGACAAAGCTTATTTCGCCCAGCGTCTAGCAACAAATTTAAAGTGCTATAAAGTTTAAACAAGGAAACAAATTCAAAATGCTTAAATGCCAATTTGTTTAATGTTATATCACATTTGAAAAAGAAACTTTAGATTTTGTTAAAATTTTAATTAACTAATTAAAATAAGTCAAAAACTGAAAATATATCCAAAATACAGGTCAAAGCCGATTTGAAGCAGTCTTAAAAAAAGTTAAATATTTGGCGTAAAGCATAAATAGGGATTCAAATACTTAGTATGATATCCTTTAGCCTTAACAACTTCGCTTAACCTATTTGCCATGGAAGATACCGGCTTCCGGGTAGTTTCTGGGCTGATCTTGCTCCACGCCTCCAGCAGAGCATTTTTGAGATCTTGTTTGCTGGATATGTTGTGATTCCGGATATTATTTTCCATCAGAGCCCACCAAATTTCAAGAACATTTAAATCTGGAAACTGGGCCGGTGGAATTATGTTGTGGGGACAGTTCCAGATAAGCCAGGACTGTACTATCCTGGACTTATGCTTGGGGTCGTTGGCCTAGTAGATCCGGAAAGTACGTCGGATTTTAGCTTCTCGGCACTTTGGAGTACATTTTTTTTTTAGTACATTGAGATACACATTCTTGTCCATTGTTAATTCAATGAACACCAAATTTCCGACACCGGCTACCGAGATAGCTGACCATACCATGACACTTTTTCCGCCATGCTTGACTGTTGCCCTTAAGTGTTTGGGATTGGGTTCAGTATTGGGTTGTCGCCACACATAATTCCGTCCGTCCGATCCAAAAATGTTGAATTTGGACTCATCTGCAAATATGACTGTGTTCCAGAACTCCAAATCCTTGTCCAAGTGGGTTTTGGCGAATGTCATGCTAGACCCTTTATTTTTTGCGCTTATAAATTTCTTTTTCCGTGGTTCTCGGGCATCAAAATCATGGTTGCGCAGAACTTGAAGTACAGTTCCCATACCGAACTTTTTCCTTATTTCATCCTGCACCTATTGAGCCAGTTTTTGAGCCGGTAGCTTAAGATTTCCTCTTATTTTCTTGATGATCCTCGGCTCGTCCTGCTCGGTGAAAATCTTGTTTGGTGACATTCCGCCCTCGCCCGTCATCCAATTTTCGTCGACGAAACTCCAATTGATGTAGAATACAGTTGAGGTGTTTAGATTAACCATTTTAGCTACTTGGCGATATGAATATCAGATTTTTAAGTGTTCCAGGATGATTTTCCGTTGATCAATGGTAGTCCGTTTGCACATAGTCCTTGTTTGCTTGTTGCACCGGAAATGCAGGAAAAAAGTAAACTGACTACGGAGGATTGGTCTATTTATACCGAAAATATTCAAACCGGGTTTTATGGTATCCATAATGTAACTGGGCGAAAAACCCTTTGACCCTAAATAGCGGTATTTTTTACATAACCCGACCTAACGGGTGGGGAAATCCCAGTTTATTAGAGATATATTTCGGTGGTCAATAAATGTACCTGCCATCGGTCTTTGGAATTTATGAAAAATAATGCAGAATTTGTTTATGGCAGGCAATAAAAATGTTTGCTGGACGCTGGACGAAATAAGCTTTGTGTCACTGTATATTAATTAAAATTTTTCAAAGTCTCACCTTTCTAGTGAATGGTTTTATCCGATTTATCTCCAAGATACTAAGTATGAGTATGTAGATATACAGCTTTATCTCTACGTCAATGCTGGATAGGTAGGAAATACCGACTCCCAAACCGACAAGTGCACAACGTCTGTTCATCTCGATGAAGAGTTTCGATTTAATATCTACGTCATTGAGGTTGAAGTCTTATCTCAATATTGAATACATAAAAAGTACAAGATTCAAACTTAGAAAGGACTTGTCGCCTTGTGGTCTAGCTTCAATTTGTGGCTGTTGTACGAGATATACATAACTGTAGTTTGGGTTAAGGGTTGCTTACTGGCAACGCCCATTTCTGAGTCTGCGTCTGCGTCAGACCGTTGTCCCATTGGCCCTCTCACAATCTCTCTCTTTATCATTCTGTCTCTCTCTCTCTCTTTCTCATCCGGGGGTTGCAGCTGAACATGGAAAAGGGTAAAGAAAAGGAGCCCGGGTGTGTGGGTGACAGTTAAACGCCAGGGCGTGAAAATTTTCGAGTATACGCAAATCGCTGCTTGGGATTGGAAAAAGTCGAAGCGTTGAAATTTTCACGCCCGACGCATAACTTTTTTCAGCACCCTAATCCGGTGACTAGGTGAAGCGGAGTCGTTGTGGAAACAGTTCGATAAGATCTGTAATTAGCAAAAGTGGGGTATGAACAAATTAATTATTCAGCTAGGGTTTTGCAACAAAAGAAACTTTTTAAAAATTGAACAAAAGTTCCGATCAATATGGAAATGATAGACACAGTTGGCTGTGAATTGCTTACCTCATTAATTTTTTTTTATAATTTAGAATTTGTCAGAATCGAGAAGATTGTGAAAACTTTTTTGTATGTAAATATTGATTTCAAAATTTTGTATAAAAGACATTAAAGGTCAATATTGGTAAGATGAGCTTTATGCATCGGAATTCGCATCACGTGGATGATTGCAGGCGGGTCAGTTATCGCCAGACCTCAGCCCTCGGGCTATGGCACAAAGATGGAGTGAACGGTAAGGACGACAGCGCCATTGGCAATGGCGTCATCATTTGCAAGAGGCTGGTTATCGGCTGCCAGCCAGAGGAGCACGACTGCCACCAATCCTTCATCTTCGAGCCGACGTGGTGTGTGTATATCAAGGCCCTGGACAATGTCGACATGGGTGACTATGTAAAGCGGGTGACGTTCCGGATGTCGCCTCGTCTCCCATTGCGACTGCATGTAGCCGATGCCTCACCCTTCGAGATAACCGAGGTGCTGAGCACCGATTTCCCGATAGAGCTACAGGTGGAATATCTGGATGCAAGTATGTCACCCACCACGTACATGTACAAGCCGAACGAAAAACATGGAAAATATAACGTGGATGATCGCATGAAGTTCATAGGGCACGAGCGCACCGACCAAATGTTCTTCGTAAATCCATCAATCGACACGCAGCTAACGCTTACAACTTCTGCCCAGGCACCGTCCCTAACTCCGACAAAGGCCAGACATATCGAGGTAAAGCGGGCCAAAAAGCAAAAGCCAGCCAGGCACAGCAAACAGAGTACCACCTCTCAAAGCACACCAACGGCTCCCCGGCCCATATTCAATTTCGGTCTGCCTTAGCTACACATATTCCCGCTCCCACTCCCATTTCCATTCCCATTACCACTGCCAATCGCCCAGGCTTGTGTTTATTTTAGCCCGGGTAAGGGTTGCTCACTAGCTCCGCCCATTCGTTGCCAACTGCTAACACAGGGTGGGTTTTGCAATGCAGTGGCCAACATTCTGCTGCTGCTCTTCATTTGGCAGTGGCACCTTGTGGAGTGCGGACGCATTGCAAGGAATGGCCTGGCTACCAAGCAGCTCCAATGGTGCGGATAATGCTGATGACCGCAGCTCAGCCAGTCACTCGAGCTCCTCATCCTCAGGCAATGGCGGCAGGCGTGAAGAGAACAACAACAACAACACCAACAATGTTGGAGCCCGACAACCTCCGGCGCTGTTGCGTCATGCAACACCATATGTGCAACCCAAGACAGAGTCCATCTCGGATGGCGACGGAGATCTATCCGATTTCTCGACACTGAACGATACCGAGGAGGATGAGGACGAGTTACGCGACTACATTGTCCTCAATGGCAGCCAAGCAGATGGTAAGCATTAATAATGTGCACTGTCATACTTAAAATGTTGCCCACACTCTTCATAGATAGCAGATCCCAATTCCAAGATATTGAATTTATCTAAAAACTTGTATTTTAATTGTTTTCTGTTTATTCACCAGTTTTTGATAATTGTTAGACTTGTGCAATTGAATTGGTGGAAAGCAAACAAATTTATATTTCTTTTGTTATATATATAAATATATATATTTTGACCATATCATATAGCTGTAATAGGAACCTTCGGTCAAAAGAAATGTTCTCATATAGGAAGTGTTCGAAACCTTTCAGTCATAACAAAATTTAACCGATTTTTAAAAAGAATGAAGGGACTTTCAATCAATATCATTATAACTAACGGCTTCTCCTCTAAATCTAGCTAATCGATCGCTATCCAATTCGCCGCGCAGTGGTTGCGGTCACAATCCCTTTGCCAATGGCCAGCTGGGTCCACCGAGCAATGGCAATGGAAATGGGATTGGCAATGGCAATGGGAGCAGCAGCAGCTCAAACGCTGGCAGTGGAACTGGCCTGGGTGGACTCGGAGGTGGCAGTGCGGCGATGGGCAACAGTGTCAGTGGAGGGGGAACGGGTGGGGTGCGCAAGGTATTCACAAATACGCGTGAACGTTGGCGCCAGCAGAATGTTTCCGGGGCCTTTGCCGAGCTCCGCAAGCTGGTGCCAACACATCCGCCGGACAAGAAGTTGTCGAAGAACGAGATTCTGCGTTCGGCCATCAAATACATTAAGCTGCTAACGGGCATACTGGAATGGCAGCAGCTGGAGCGGCATGCGTCCACACCTGACGAGCCCAACAATAATGATAATCGCATGGTCAATGGCCATGTGGACGACGCACTGCGTCATATCAAATGCGAACGCTTGGACAGGATGGACAGCCAGCAGCCGCATCAACAGCGGGGCAATGATTTACTCATGATTGCTCCGGCTGCCCAAATCAAGACGGAGCATTCGCAACTGCCCAGCTACGAAGAGACGACACCCAGCAGCATAAAGACCACAACGGTTACAACTCCAGCAGTATTGCTCCCCATTCCTATCCCTGCTATCCCAGCTGGATCTGTGCCCCCGCCATTGCCCGTAATTGTGACAGTGCCGGGAGTCCCAGTAACTCTGAAGCCAGCTACGGCTAGCAGGATAACCGCCAGGCGACGCCACAGGACAACAACTGAGGCCCCCACATCCGCCGATCTGACCCACAATCCAAGCCACAAGCGACGCAAGCCCTGAGCCACACAAGAAGACCAACAATTACAGCAACACCAGCTGGACATAGGAGTAGCAAATCATGTGTAAATTTGCTAAATGCATATATGTATATATATTTTTGTTCTAAATTCAGTGCAACTTTACGATTTAAGCTGTGGCTTCAAAAATCCCAAATAAATAGTTTTTGAATCATTAAGAATCTGGTGGATATATTGAATTATACAAGCTATCGTCAGAATTGATGTTATGTAATATATGCTAGGCTGACATGGAGCTTTATTTGTGAAAGACCATTCATTGACGTCTGATCGATTTAGTACCAAGGATTCCCATGCGATGGGTAACTAAAAATCCTAATCGCATTAAGCGGTCCTTCCAAATTGGTAAGTGGGAGACAAGTCGAGTCCGTCAAGGTTTAAGTTTAAGTTTAAGTTAAATTTTAAAATTGTTCTTCTTAACCCCCCCCCCCCCCCCCCCCCCCCCCGCAACAGGAATAATCCAAAGCACCTCTGCAAGCGCAGAGCGGCAACAATTCAAAGCAAATATTAATAAGAAAAAAAGTGAAAAACGTTTATTTTTTTCTTTTCATTTATTAAAATATGTTTTACCGTTTGTTTTTGCAAATCTGTTTCCCTTAAAAACCATTATGTATTGAATTCATGAAAGTAGTATTTCGACTTAATAAGAATTTCAGTTTCAACCAGATGGAGGAAGCGCTTTCCAGATAGTATCGCAAAATACAGCGAATCGTCTTGTTGGTTCATCGTCTTTTACAAGGATGTGCTTCTGTTTTTGTTGTATAAAACTTTAAAAAGCATATACTATATTTTGGAAATTATAATCTGAATTTGAAATGGATGGAAAGTTTAAAAAGTTACTCACATCTTAATTATGAAGGACATTTTCTTGTTTTCAGCTGAGGGCAGCTGACAGCAAATAAAAACAACAATATTCTTAATATTTTTGTTTTGTAATTTTTATTGTTTTTTATTTTTTAATTTATGTTATTTTTGTGTTTTTCATGTTGTCGTTTTGTGGTTGGGCTTAAATTTTGCATTTAGCTTTGGTTGTTGTGTTTAAATGTAATTTTTCATTTTGGTAAGCGGAACGCTGAAATTGTTGTTCATATATGTTTTTTTTTTATAGTTTTTCATAATGTTCTTCTTTAATTTATATTTATTTATTTATGTTTTTTTTTTTTTTGGGCAAGAGTTTATCTTTTGATTTTGTAAAATGTGTTTTGAATATAATTACAAATTAAAGTGTTTTTTTTTCTTCTACGTTTTGCGTGTGTGTATTTTGTGAGTAGATTTGGTTTTTTTCACACAATCTTTACTAAAATGATTTCAATTAAAAAAAATTGTTTATTGCAGAAATTATACTTAATATGTATCTTAATTGATTACGACAATCGGAAAAAACACACTTCAAATTTCCGTTTACAAGTTTGCTCTTCATTTTCACTAAAGTAAGAACATAAAGAGTAATGGATTTCAGGAATACATACATATATCAATACAATTAGTTAATTAATATTATTTGTTTTGCCTAAGCGAAGATAAAACATATTTCCAAATTATCCCGTCAGCTGGCAAAGCTAGCAAAGAACTAAGGAAAACAAAGAGAAGGGCAAATTGCTTTCTGAATTCGTCACTCTACTAACTATATACTAGTTAGTCACTACTAACTATATAGTAGCTAGTCACTACTAGCAATATAGTAGTTAGTGGGGACACAGGCTCTGAGATTTTGTGTGCTAGAGTTGGTTAGATGCAACGCTTTGATCTTGTGGCAGGAGACACACATACATACATATGTAGTTGAAATGATGCAAGAGTGCAGGGCTTGCCAGCCATCAGGCAGCCACAAATTCTTGAGCTAAACGAATATATTTTCTGGAATATATTTTTAAAAATACGCCTTTTTATTATTATTCTTTTTTTTTATTTTAGTGTGTGTCGTCGTGTGATTAATTTAAAAATTATTTGTTTTTTTTTTTCAATTGCAGCTAAACGTTTGATTAATTTTACAATTTATGCATAATAATCATCGATTGTTTCCATTGAGATTCCTTTGTTTGTATTCTCATTATTTGTGTTTAATTATTTTTGTCTTTTGTAAATTTAATATTATTTTAATAAATGGCGTCGCGCGCTAAAAGCGTTTGTTATGAATTTTCTGTAATATTTATGTTGCATTTGTTCATAATATTTGTTTTGTTTCAATCAAGTTGTATTTTATATTATTAATATGCTAACTTTGGACTGAATAACGGTACTAAATAGTTATATAAGGACTTAAGGGCTACTAGGATGCGGTAGTTTTCGGTTTTGTTTTTTTTAGGAGGGGGATGTATTTTAAATAGTTTTACATTTGCGATTTGCGACGTGGTTTTCGGTATGGAGATCAATTTCTATATATGTATGAATGCCAATATATATGTACATATATGTATACACATATTTTTGGCATATGGAATTATGTGATGAGCACGTCAAATCTTTTACTTTTAACGTTTTGCACACATTGCTATAACGATTTAAATTGTTGTTTTTGTTACTTTGATTTTAATTATTAACTACAACAACATTTACAATATAACATTTTTTATTGTTCTTGTTGTTGTCGTTATCTATGTATATATTAATATTGTATATGTACTTTAAATGGGACAAAAAATTTTGATTTATTTCACTAAGATTTCTTTCCATTTTTTTTTTTTTTTTTGTTTTTTTGTTTGTTTTTTGCTTATGATTTATTACGTTTGCAAATTGTTTTCATTTACTATAATGCAATTAGTTGTTGTTTCCTTATATTTTTGTCTTGTAACATTTTATTTATGTGTGTGTTATTTTGTATGTATGTTTGTATATATACTATATAGATTTTGTTTAATAATACATATTAATTATTAATGCATAATTTAGGCATTTGCTTTGCTTTGTGTTTCCATTGTTTTTGGGGTTTTCTTTTTGTTTTTTTTTTTTTTTTTTGGTTTTTTTTTTTAGTTTGTTTAATATTATACTAAATATTTGCCATGTGCCCAATATACAAGCCTCCACACACATTCATACATGGAAGTTATGCACACACACACACACACACACTCACTCGCACATGTCATCTGTGAGTTGAAAGCAGAAAAAGCTCTTAATATAGGGAAAACTTTCGAAGAAGCACAACTACATACATACATATGAACATGTCATGTGCGTGTGTATGTGCAAACTGTTTTTAATACAATTCACTTCATCTCTTGTATTTATTTTGTAGACTTTGGGCTGATGTATTTTGATATCTTCTCTTTCGTTTTCTACATTTTGTATTCGACTGGAGTGTATTCTTTGATTTGATTTTTGGCTGGTGGCTGACTCTGCATGTGTGTATGCATGTGTGTGAATTTGTAAATTGGATGCTGTTTAATTTACTTAAGCCCCGGATTGAATAAGAGGCGAGCGAAAAAAATGTTAATAACAGTACGCTGTAAACAACATTTACATTAACGAAGCACAGCCCGCGCTATGCTAACCCGATGCGTTGGCTGACGCTGCCGCCACCGTCTCGGTCTCTGCTGCTGCGCCGTTGTCTTTGCCGGTTCCATTGCCGCTGCCGTTGCTACTACCGCCAGCTTCTTCCCCAGCGGCGCTGGTCTCACCATCACCATTGCCGCTTGCGCTGTTGTTTAAGGCGCTATTCGACTGCGAGCCTGTAAAGATTATATTAGAATGCAAGAGAGAAAATAGACAAAATTGGTTTTTATATGAATTTTCGTTGTTGTTGCTGTTCTTGCTGCTGTTGTTAACAGTTACAAATTTGCAGAGTAAAAACATTAAACAGGATACATGGACATATGTATGTATGTATTAAGATAGTGAAGGAAAGAGAAATAGAAGAGTGAAGAGCGAACTAGCACATGTTCACAAGCATGCAAAATGGGCATGGTCCATACACATACAGTAGTACAATACAACAATAGTGGAAAAGATAACGGCAAACGATAGGATGCCGCTGCTGCTACCCACCCCACCCACTCTTTGCACCCACTAGCAACAAGAACACAAAATGTACGAATGAAATAAAGCAAACAAAAAAAGGAAATTCGTTTAAATGTTTTTTCTTTGCTTGTTTTTTTTTTATTTTTATTATTTTTTATTTTTGTTTTTCAGCATTTTTGTAATTTTGCTCAGTGTGTATATGTGTTTCATGTTCATCATTCATCATTTATCTTTATCTTTATCAACAACTTTTTTTTATTTTCTTTTGTCCATATGTTATAGCATGATTATTTTAGCATTACATTTATAATATGTATACATATCTCTGTATGTTTTTAGTTGTTGTTGTTGTTGTTACTGGAGTAAAATTAATGTAAATTATTCTCAGCATTCTCTTGTTGCAGTTTAACCAATTTGCCTGACTGTGTTTGTGTGTGTGAGTGTGTGCCTAAATTATTAGGAAAAAGTTTATTTCACTTTGTATGTGTTATGTGTATGTGTTCAGTTTTAATTGTTTTATATATATACGTATGTAATTAGCATATTAATTAGTTTAAAGTCGTTTATAATCAACTAATTAAATAAATATGTATACGGGTTGTTTTTACATTTTTACTCATTTGTATTTGTTAATTGATGTGTTTGCAATATGTTTATAAAAAAAAAAAGAAATCGCTCTAAGAAATTAGCTACTGATCTGGTTATCGCTATCGTAATCGCTATCGCTATCGGTACGGTATCGATCTCGGAATCCGTTTTATGTTGTACAGCAGATTGTTGTTTCTGCTTCTGTCTGATCATTATTCACGTACTTCTAATCCATTTTCTGAACTCATATGTTAACATTTGTCTGATAAACATACATTTGAGTATAAATATATGCATACATACATATATATGCACGTTGTTTTTTGTATTTGATGTATTTTTTATCTACATATTGCAACTAAACCAGCGATGAGAGTACAGTATATATATATATACATATTTGTATATATTTATATGTATGTATACAATAAGGATGCGCCAATGTGAATCTATACTAGATGCATACATATACACACCTACATATATCTGTAAATATATAAGGCATCAAACAGCTAACGTTCTCTAATTTTTAAAAATGTTCACATCCAAATATATATAGTATATTATTAAAAAAAAAAAATTAAGTGTTTACATCAAAAGTTTGTTATTAATATTGTTTTGTGTATTTGTATTTTTTTTTTTTTTTAATTCTGCATTTTTTATTTTATGCTTTAAGTAATTCACTAATTTTAATATACATACAAGTAATTATTGAATATTTGTTTTAAATAGTTTTTAAGTGTGATTTTTTTTGTATTTTTTCTTTTTTTTACTCAATGCACTCTGCTTTTTATTTATTACAAAATAATAATAATTATTTAATAAAAATAATTTATTTCTTTAATATGTATGTTTGTTTTCGTATAATAGTATAATGCAATAAAAAAAAAGATCATTATTAATTAGGTTTAGATAGATATATCGCACAGCGGATTTTTCCTTGTTGCAGTTTTTTTTTATTATTTAATTGTAAAATTAACATTTTGCGATTGATTTCAATTTATGTTAAATATTTCATAAAAATCTTTTATAGATTTATTTATTTTGTATTTTATTTTTTTATTTTTTTTTTTTTTTGCTTATTGATTATTAAGGATCAACAAAATGAATCAAAATTATTATATTCCGCAGTCAAATTATGCGAATAATTTTACTGTTGTTGTTTTCACTGCTGCTGTTGATTTTGTTGTTCTTTTACAAAACATTTCCACTTTAACATACTTAAAAAGGATTAAAAAAAAAAACATGAAATGGAAATTGTATTCAAATTAAATATGCAATGACTCGGATAAGTTTGTAAATGTACGTATGTATATGTGTGTGTATGAATGTATACGGGATTTAATATATATATATATATATATATATATATATATATATATATATATATATGTGTATATATATACATAGCTCTACTACATATATTTATATTTATATAAATATATATATAAACATACACACATATACAGATATGTATATGTATATGTATATGTATATGTATATGTATATGTATATATATATATATATATATATATATAATGGGCGACAATTCCATGGGGCTGATTTTTGAACGCTGCAAGCTGCCGGTTTTTAAGTTTTGCCAGCTGTTGTTTATTATAGTTGCTTTATTTATTAATAGAAAAAAAATAATATAATAATAATAATAATGATAAAAACAAGCCATTATTGTTTGGCATTAGCAACGATATTGCTATTACAGTTATTATTTTAGTTATTTTATTTTACGTTTAAAATTAATTTTAACTTTATCTATGTAAAAACTTTGCATTACATTTGTTATTGTTGGTTTTTAGTTTATAATCTGCAGTTATTTTTTTTTTCTTGTTCTGCATGGTTTTGGGTGTGTGTGTGTGTGTGTGTGTGTGTATTTTATGCATGAGTTTTACATATACATTTATTATTTGCTATTTTATATGCATTTTCCATTTGTTTTTTTTTTTATTATTATTTATTTATTTGTTTTGTTTTGTTTTGTTTTTAATTGTATTTTAATTATCTTTCACTGCATTTTTTTGTTTCAATCAATTAATTAACATTATATTGTGTATATATCAACGTATATAATTATATTTAGTGTTGCAGATTGTGTTTGATTTTTGTTTTTCTCTCTTCTGTAGCATATTTCCCATTGTTTATCTGTTTATTGTATACGTGTCTCAGTGTATGCATGTGTGTGTGGGTGTGGGGGTGTGTGCTTGTTGATTTGTATATATATAAATATATATATATATATATGATATATGTATATATATATTTATTTATATTTATTATTATTTATAAATATAGATATACATATATATTTGCGTATGTTACTATTGCCCCTATGAATCTGTAAATAAAACGAAAAGAAACAAAAAAAGAATACGAACAAATTAAATTCAGCTCAAAATATTACAAATAATATTCAACTTAAAATAAGAACCACATGAATTACATGTATCGTAAAAATGCTGGCAAATGATAAAAAAAAAAACCACAACAACAAATGAAAAATATATATTTTATTGCTAGAGCATAGGGTATACATGCAGGGTATGCACACATGTATGTATGCGTATGTACGCATATATATGTATGTACCGGGATTAGGCACAGGGGCAGTCACCAGAATTGAGTGCGCTCTATGGCAACTCTATACTTTCTACTTGCTTGATATATTTATGTATGTATGTATGTATGTAAGTTGTATCTATGTACATAAGTAGCGTCAAAGAGGCCCATGCACTAAATGATAACCAAATAAGAGTGCTCTAGTCGAGAGAGCTCGACTAGGGATACCCTGAACCCAAGTCATTATCGGTAATCGATGATATCGATATGTGTATGAATTTAAACGAATTATTGACAATTTATTGATTGTTTTGATGTATATAATTTAAGTGATCGGACATCCTTCCTTCAGCCACAGTTACACAGCTTTGGTCAAGTGTCTAGTGAAAGGGTATCATAACAAAGCTAAATTCGGGTAGCCGAAAATTCAATACCCTTGCAGACTTTATAACACCGAATTTTCTATCTGTTATATTATCAAGAATGCATTACAAAGTCGGACAACAGAATTCATTAATACGGATTGCTGGGTATTCGGCAGGGGTATTATTCAAAAAAAAAAAAATAAATAAAAATAAAACAAAGCGTGAGTTTGTAAAGAATAACAGATAACAGATAACAAAGATATATAATACACAAAATGGAAAGGATTCACGGACGACACTCGCTCGATGCGACCCAGCACAGTAGGACACTCTAGCCGGGAAGACGGACACAAAGAGAAAGAGAGAGCGAGAGACAAAGTGTGAATGAAAGGGAGGAGAAATACTTTATTTGGTTAACGATCGTCGTTGGCCAGGTCAATCTGATGAGGCTTTAAGAAAGAAAATAGAATGAAATGGTATTGAACTGGCCCTGGAACTGGGCTTGATTCGTTCTTGCTCTTTTTCTTGATGGGTGCCTTGAGTTCCTATTGCTATTTTTGGTATTCTTGATATTCTTGGACTCATTTTGGTTGAATGAATCGTGTGCTGGGTCATCATCAGCGAATCGGGTGGCGGGAAAGGGAGCACAACAGCTAAATGCATGGCAGAAAGATTGATCGAGTTGGCGATGGCGATGAAGATGGCGGACTGGTCGAACGCTTACTCACCTGTTATGTTGGCGCCACCAGCATTGCTAGTGGCAATCGTGCCGGCTGCATTTGCAGTTGTTGCAACTCCACCATTGCCTCCTCCGTTGCCGCCGCCGTTGCCATTGCCACCTCCGCCGTTGCCAGTTGATGCCGCAGCATTTGTAGACTGCTGCTGGGCATTTGTTGATGACGTTGCCGCGCCAACATTGGGATTCACTGCGGTTGCATTGCCAATGTTGCTGCTGCTGTTGTTGCTATTGTTGCCAACGACTGATCCGCCGCCGACGCCAGATGTGGCACCACCTCCTCCTCCTCCTGCTGCTGTTGATGCTGCTGATGCGGGCGCCTGTTGCTGCTGTGACTGGGCGGCACCGTCCGCGGAAGCGCCGCTGCCTGTGGAGGAGACGCTGGTGGAGCCACTAACCGCGCCAGTTGTTGTGCCGCCGGCCACGGAGCGATTAGCTGCATTCTGCAGATGCTTTGGCAACAACTGTGGCACTAAGCTAGGCTGGATCGAGAGCTCTAAAAACGTTGTAAAATAATTCATATTAGATATATATATATATATGTATATTTCTCTCTCTTTGTGTGTGTGTGGGTGTGTGTGTGCGCGTCTCACTTACCATGCTCTGTGAAGTTGAATAGTGGCGGCATCTCGCGTCCACTGGGCAAGGTGTGGTTGCCCTCCATGCGCAGCTCATCGAAGAACGGATGTGCACAGGCCTTGAGCGGTGTGATGCGGGCGCTGGGCGTGTACTCGAGCAGCTGCGACACCAAGTTGATAGCTTCTGTCGGAGTGCGTATACGGAAAACCTGTGAAGCACCCAATCACATATAGTATCAATATCAATTCAGACCAAGGACAACCAATTCGATCACAAAGCCTATCGTTTTTGAGGGATAAGTAGTGAGGACCCAACAATCATCAATGTGATTCAAGACGCACAATTAATGTTGCAAGCAGATTCACAAGTCAGTCTTCAGCGAGTGCTGGGAAAGCGAAGTTTCAAGTTGATTGGATGAAAAGCAATTAAGAGTTGTTTGCTCATGTTTCAAATCACACTGTCTTCATTAAAGAAATAAGTTCAGCTATTTCCAGCATTATTCTACAGACTAACCAAATTTTTGGGGGGAAGTTTGCTCAGCACATCGCTCAAGTGTTAAGTGACTTTCAATTAATTCATGACCAATCGGTCAGCACATATAAGCATATGTATTCATATATATATATATGTATATACAGTGTCTCAAAGCTCATTGGAAGCAGCGACAAGCAAAAAATGTAATTGCCTGCCATAAACTCATTATTCAATATTTTTCAAAAATTCCAAAGAGCCATGGCAGGTACAAATATGAACCACCGAAATGAATATATGACCCTAATAAACGGGAATTTCCACACCCGTTAGGTCGGGTTATGTAAGAAGTACCTAAGTTTGTGGGTCAAACCCTGTTGGAAACAGTGACATTATGGACAGTTAAGTGGCGGAAAACCCGGATTTTTTTACATCAAGTTGAATTTTTTCGGTATAAATAGACCAATCCTCCGTAGTCAGTTTAGTTTTTTCCTGCATTTCGGGTGCAATAAGCCAACAAGGATCATGGGCAAACGGACTACCATTGATCAACGGAAAATCATCCAGGGACACTTAAAAATCGGATATTCATATCGCCAAATAGTTAAAATGATAAATTTAAACACCTCAACTGTATTCTACATCATTTGGAGTTTCGTGGACGAAAATTGGACAGAGGACAAGTGCGGAATGGCACCAAATCCGCTTTTCACCGAGCAGGACGAGCCAAGGATCATCAAGATTTCAAGGGCAAATCTTAACCTATCGGCTCAAAAACTGACTCAATAGGTGCAGGATGAAATCAGGAAAAAGTTCAGTATGGGAATTGTGCTCCAAGTTCTGCGCAACCATGACTTTTATGCCCGAGAACCACGGAAAAAGAAATTTGTAAAAGGCAAAAATATAGGGTCTGGGATGGCGTTCGTCAAAATCCACTTGGGCAAGGATTTGAGTTCTGGAACATAGTCATATTTGAATATGAGTACAAATTCAATATTTTGTTGCCCGGACGGACGGAATTATGTGTGGCGACAACCCAATACTGAGCTGGATCCCAAACACATAAAGGCAACAGTCAAGCATGGCGGAGGAAGTGTCATGGTTTGGGCCTGTATCTCGGCAGCCGGCGACGGAAATTTTGTGTTCATTGAAACAACAATGGACAAATTTGTGTACTTTGATATACTAAAGGAAAATTTACTCCAAATTGCCGAGAAACTGGAAATCCCACGTACTTTCCGGTTCTACCAGGACAACGACCCCAAGCATAAGTCGGGAATAGTACAGTCCTGGCTCATCTGGAACTGCCCCCACGTGAAAATTCCACCGGCCCAGTCTCCAGATTTAAATGTTATTGAAAATTTGTGGGTTCTGCTGGAAAATAACATCCGGGATCACAACATATCCAGCAAACAAGATCTCAAAAATGCTCCGCTGGAGGAGTGGAGCAAGATCAGCCCAGAAACTACCCGGAAGCTGGTATCTTCCATGAAAAATAGGTTAAACGAAGTTGTTAAGGCTAAAGGATATCATACTAAGTGTTAACATTCTTATTTAAGCTTTTATTCGCCAAATATTTAACTTTTCTTAAGACTGCTTACCTTTGACTTTGACCTGTATTTTGGATGTTTTCAGTTTTTGACTAATTTTAATTAATTAATTAATATTTTAATAAAAACTAAAGTTTCTTTTTGAAATGTGATATAACATTAAACAAATTGGCATTTAAAAAATTTGAATTTGTTTCTTTGTTTAAGCTTTATAGCACTTTAAATTTTTTGCTTGTCGCTGCTTCCAATGAGCTTTGAGACACTGTATATATATATATCTATATACTATATAATGCATATCGAAGAAATCGATCAAGTGAACATCACAAGGGCTGATGGCAACATGGAAAAACAAAAGGCGGAGGCACCATAAGTGTGAAAACAACAATCAACAATCAACGCAAGTCAATTCAAATTAAATCAAATCAAATCAAATCAATTCAATTCAAACTCAATCAAATCAATCAATCAATCAATCAGCAATTTAAGCCCATGAACTGAAGCTGAAGCTATCTTACAAATACAGCATGTGTTTTAATTTGAAGAATGCAATGTGCAAATATGATTGCTCTTTGCTATGAACTATTGTAACCCAACTATATACATATATATATATATAAATAAAATATATAAATATACAATGATTTGTGGAAGCCATTTTGTTTTTAATTTGCCTGTTGTTCAGTTATTCAGTTTTTACTTTCGATTGGGTTTTGTTGTCTTGGCTTACTCTCAATTGTTGTTTCTGGCTTAGGGCCTTTGGAAATTGGGTGCGTTCGAGTAGTGACTGCAACGAATTTTTATGTACACTTAAATAACGAATTGAAAACACACAAACGCGAAAGAGTGAGAGATACAACTGAAGAAAGAGACGGAGCGAGAGAGGGAGAGCGAGAGCGAGAACGAGAGATATAGGAAAAATGTGTGGAACAACATTTGCTGGTTTAGCAACACTCGAATAATGAAATATCTCTCTATGAACAATGGTAACCTTTGTGATTCATAATGCTTAGATGATATATGAGATATATATATATATATATATGTATATATATATATGTATATACACTAAACGCAAAAACTTACTTTTTGCCATGGATGACTTTTAATTTGGGGAAATTTGAATTCCGTGTAATTTGGATTCATTTCGCGTATTTGTTCTCTTGTCGGTGTGCCCAACACTTTGATCACCTCGACCAGCTGATCGACTCCCGAATCGCCGGGGAATATGGGCTGTCCCAGCAGCAGTTCGGCCAGCACACAACCGGCGCTCCATACGTCTATACAAGAGAGAGAGAGAGACAGAGAAAGAGAGAGAGATTGAGATATTGGAGGATATGTGGATATTGAGACAAGTGGCATTCGTGGTGTACTTACCAATCTTAGTTGTATAGTTGATGGCGCCGAATATGAGCTCGGGGGCACGATAATACCGCGAGCAGATATACGAGACATTCGGCTCGCCGTGCAACAGCTGCTTGGCGCTGCCAAAGTCACACAACTTGAGTACGGCCGTTTCCGGGTCGAGCAGCAGATTCTGCGGCTTGATATCACGATGGCAAATGCCTAGCGAATGGATGTAGGCCAAGCTTCTGAACAATTGATACATGTAGAGCTACAAATTGGAAATGTTATCGATTAATATATATGTGATATGTATATTTATAAATATGTACAAGAAAAGAAAGATCCGACCTAAGATCGAATTGAGTTACTGCATTGCAGTCAGTTAATCGCACAGTGTTTTGTTGACTTATTCCGATCTTCCTTATTCATCGATATCATCAATATGGAAACATATATATAAGCAGTGGTATTATCTATTTTATTTTATTCTTATTTTTATATCTCCAGAATCAAAAAATAAAACAGATAACTTTCTTTCATAGTAATGTCGTGCATCCAATTATTTAATTAAATAGTGTTGCACATAAGAAAATGAAGCCAGACCCAGTGAAGGTTCAATCTTCATATTATATTCCTATTATATTCTTATATATTATATATTATATTATATTATATTATATTCTATTGTGTGGCGAGTTAACTCACCCGTATAAAGTTGATTGGTATCGTTTGCTTAGTTTTGGCATATTGACGTGCCACTTTGTATACAGTTTCTGGTATATATTCGAGGACTAAATTCAAAAATACTTCATCACGCTGCAATTGGAATAATGCGTATTAGAAATATGTGTTTGTGGCAAGTGTTTATTAAATTAGCTTGTTGTTGTTGTTTTTGGTTTTGTATTTGTTGTTGTAATGATCAGGCGAGCTCCAAACTGCAATGCGGGATTTTGTTGTTCAGCAAGCGACATGTGGCATGTTCAAGGATCAACATTCAACGATGACGATAACGATAACGATTGTTACTTGAATGTACTTGCATTGAGCCATAATACAGATATATTTGTATGCATTTAAATATATATATAAGTATATGTATATATATATATATATATATATATATATATATATATGTGTATGTGTGTGTGTGTGTAGAACATATCTAGCAACAAGCCGATGGAATGGAGGGTCGCTGGGAGGGGGTGGTGGGGAGGGTCTGTCGCCCTTTGCTGTAGATTGGAATTGTAGTGGGGCAGAGTGCGGATCGGGGCGTCAAAGCGCCAAAATGGGACATGCACCACACGCATCTTTCCAGATTCCTGTTGCATGCGGTTATCTTCTGCTTCCGCAGATAATTCCACGTATCTCAGATCAGCGATCAGAGATAAAGAGAGAGAGAGAGAGAGATAAAGAGAGAGAGAGAGAGAGATAAAGAGAGAGAGAGAGACAGACAGAGAGAGATAGATAGAGAATGAGAGAACTGAAGGCATACAGCGACAGAAAAGAGAGATATTTAGAAAGGTGAAGAGAGACAGAGAGCGATAAACGCATGAGAAAACGAGCGCATGAGAGATATGTGCAAATCATTTGGAGAGAGTAATTCTCTCATCTTTTCTTTTCTTTTCTTTTCTTATTTCTTTTGTATACCCTTGCAGAGAGTATTCTGAAGTACCTCTCTGACCTTACATAGTATATATGTTTATATATTTTTGATCAGCATCAATCGATATAGCCATGGACTGGTCTTCTTATTTTGAAGTCAGTTTATATCATATATCTGGCAGATGAAACCTATTAGTCAAAATTTGAGGTCTTCAGGCACTACTGCTTTATATTTGACTATATAACATTTGCTCGAAGTTTCTCAATTAGTGTGACTAGGTGAGCAAGTAGACTCCGGTCTGCAAGGGTATATAATCTTCGGCGTGCCTAAGATAACTCTTTTTTTTAATAGTGTTTTACATGATACCTGCGGCTTGAGCACTGCGGCTAAAATGCCCAAATCGATGGGAAACTCGGCCAACTAATTAAATCGCCATTTAAATCGTTCATATTGTATATATGTAATATAATAGAAAGAAAATCAGTTGAAAAATATTGTACATATATTCAAATTAGATACATATATATATATATATATATATATATATTTATATATATCGATTATATCGCTTTGCTGTGCCAACTGTAGCGCAAATTAGCTGGGAATCCTCAACACTGATCGCATTACTATATTTAACAGATATTTAAAACTGGATATATTTGTTTTGCTTACCTTTTCACCACTCGAATAGAAAAAGTATAAAAGTTTTACAATATTACAATGCTCCAATCTGCGCATTATTTGCAATTCACGATTCTGTAGAAATCACAAGAGTATAATCAATATTATTATTATTATTATTATTATTATTATTATTATTATTATGAATGGGACAACAAATACACACCTTAAATCGTCTGTCTTGTAAAACTTTTTTGATTGCAACCAATTCGCCGGTATCGCAGAGTTTCGCCTGGAAGACGACGCCAAAGCTGCCATTGCCGATGACTTTTGTGTCTGTATAGGAAACTTCTTGAACCCGATCGGTGCCCTGGCCAGGCGTTGCAACGACTGTTGTAATTTTGGAACCATCACGACCTAAACAAAAACAAGAGAGGGAGTGTCGGGAGAAAGAGAGATATTAGATAGGAACAATTATAATGAGTATAGATAAATATATATTTATATCTATTTATTATTATTATTTTGTAGTATCTTAAATTGCAACACACACACACACACACTCAGATAGTTGGTAATTGTGGTATACCTATTGTTTCCCAGGCACCCTCTAGTTTCTCCTTGCTCCTATCGACCTCCTTTGGAATGGATAATGCGACGCTATGTTCGGGCCACAAATCATTCAATTTACCGATCAATTGTTTCATGCCTATGCCAGGCCAGAAGGACAGAGAGAGACACACACACACACAGAGAGACAGAGAGAGAGGGAAAGAAAGAAAGAGACGGAAAGAGAAAGAAATGCAGAAAGAGAAAGCTCAACAACTGCGCTGCAGATAGAGAGAAACACACAACGAGTGGAGTGGAAAATACAGTAGGTGGAGGGGTAAGAAATAGGCTACACTCTAAATCAAAACCTGCGGGAAGGGAAATGCAATCTAGAGTGCGTCAGGGGAGGGGAGTGGGTGAGGGGGAGGTGGAGCTGGAGCTGAGCTCTTGATGATCTATTTGGAATGTTTGCTGGCGAGCCACTCTCTCAGCTGTTAAACGTTTTACGTGATCGCTTCAAATATGCAATGTGTGTGTGTGTGTGTGTGTGTGTATGTGTGTGTGTATATGTGTGTGTATGTTTTATATATAATCTATGCATTTGATTTTATTTAATTTATAATTAATTTTGGCATTAGCACAACTTTCGATGGGCGGCAGCTGCTGTGCCCCATCCATCTGCAATGCGGAGCGAGGTGAGGCGAGGCGAGGCGAGACGAGGAACGAGAGGCAGACGAGGTAAGATTGAGGTGGAGGCATTCACTAAAGGTCAACGCTACCAGGGACAGTGAGAAACAGAAATGGAGAATGATAGAGAGAGAGAAAGAGAAAGTGAGAGAGAGAGAGAGGGACAGGAGAGAGAGGGAGACAGAGAGGGGAAGATAACTAAATGCTTGTACTTGGATCCTTGTACTGCTTGCCGAGCGAGCCAGAGCTGCGCGTCTGCAGCTTGGGCTTCTTGAGTGCGGCCAGCAGCGAAACGGATGACGATGATGTGGCGGCGCCACCACCAACACTACCACCACCACCTACACCACCGACACCACGACCAGCTGTATGCGAAGCTGCAGTGGCAGCAATCAAAGTTGGCTGTTGCACTGTTTTCCCATTGGCCGGACGACGCTCCCTTTTGCGCTGAGCCGACGACGACGCTGTGGATGCTGAGCTTGAGTCGGATGTGGAGCTGCTGCTGCTGGCTGAGCTTGAGGATTGACTATCCTCCGATGATGATGCTGATGTATCGGAATTTGTACCGTCGTCGTCATCGTCGTCATCGTTGCTTGATTTCCTATTATCCGAATCGCTGGAGTGGCCCTGTGAATAACGTTTCTTCTTCTTGTCCATCTTGGGTGCAATTGGTGTGGCGGATCGCATCAATAATCCGGAGCCATCATTTGTCGCATTGGGCACCGAGTGCCGTTTGGCCTTCGATTTGATTTTCATCTTGGTCTTGGATTGCGGCTTACGCGGCGGCATCGGTGTCCAAGGTCGACTGGTGCTTGCGGCCACAGCAACAGCCGCCTCATGGGCGGCGCGCACCGCTTCAATCTCCGCGAGCGGTGCATTGTAATAGTGTCGTGACGATGCTGTCGAATTATTCGAGTTCAGATCACCACTGTGGACACTATGGGCGCTACTGGCTGGAGCACTGCCTGGTGCCGTTTCACTTGCGGCACCATCCGATTCGCTGGCATCGTTCATTGTCCGCTTCTTCCGACGCACCACCCGCACCACCTTGCGGAGGCGACTTGGCGCCTGTGTCTTATCCATTTGGCTGACAATTATAAAACGAAGCAGCCAAAAGAAGGGCAGGCCGCGGTAACTCCTCTCTCTCCCTCTCTCTCTCTCTCCTTCCCTCTTTCTCTCTCTCTCTCTCTATCGTTTTCTCTGCAGTAGTTGGTTTTTGGGTTCACTGGGTTTTTGCTTGCTGGTTGCGGTTTTTTTTTTTCTCTTTTTTTTCGATTATTTTTTTTTTTTTTTTTTTTTTTTTTGTG